>JAQGBW010000219.1:0-52758 GCA_034698625.1 Julus scanicus | reverse complement strand
ATATTTGTGAATGTAAGGATTATCCCTTATTGTACTCCGTGTGAGTGTTGTCCATTAAATAAATAAATAAATAAATATTGAGGGAGGAATGGGCAAAGGACAGTTAAACAGTTTTAACCCAAAATTTATCTAAAATTTGATTTTGGGAAGCTCTCCAAACTTACTCGTGTAGAACAAAGAATGAATTGCCTCAACTGTGGTTTTGATGAATTCCCTTGAGGCCATTTGGCTAAACTCGGTATAAATATATGTTGCCAGTGACTTATTCGGTATAAAATACATGTATATCGCCAGATATTGGACAGTATTCTATTCGAAATATTATGCTTTGATGATTTATGCACGAGTATAACATTTAATGCCTATTCGATTTTATAAGTTTTACTTTTATTCCTTTCTTATAGTGACAGGATCCCATACTTTTTTGAGTCAAACATATACACTATACAAATATACTACGTATATACATGCACTTGCGTGAACTATGTTTATGCTGAGAAAAATTGATATTTTAAAAAAACACGAATATCCAGCAAAATTTAGTTTTGATTTGGCAGTGCTATATATACATGTATATATATGCAGGTTTCGAAAGTCAGATAATTATGCCCTTTGCAGTTATTAACCTATAAATTTAATTGTGACTAGCAAACCCTAGACTTTAATAAACTTTCCCCATGCAGCTGAATTAAGGGCAGGTTTTGATAGAGCTCTTCAAAACGCAGTCATAAAGGTCAAAAATATAGGGCGCCCAGCGTGCACACAATTAATGTAAATGCCTGACCGTGTGATCAACACTTAATTTACAATCGACCGGTTGCATAGGTCTCGTTTATGTTAGTCGGTCCTACTGGTTTAATCTAAGAATTGTATTGACAAAATAGTTATAAAACAAATGCCCTTGTAT
This sequence comes from Julus scanicus, assembly GCA_034698625.1. NCBI lineage: Eukaryota > Metazoa > Arthropoda > Diplopoda > Julida > Julidae > Julus > Julus scanicus. The sequence continues at coordinate 51,851 of JAQGBW010000219.1, read as the reverse complement.
AATTATGAGTCATAGTTTCTGACTTGGTCTTTGAACTGTTTTGACGATTACGAGACAAATAAAGTGAATTTAAATGAAGATTAAAGCAGCTGCGAAACGGAACCAATCTTGTTTAATAACTTATTTTGCTTAATCTATCAATTTTTTCTTTGCATTATTTACCCAATACAGTAATTATTAAATCGATCACATTCCACCATGATAATTCACATACAAGATATAATACAGATATAAAATTCTAAACAATTTCATAGCTGATGTGTTTCATACTGGTAACCTTATAACTCAGCTTTTTGTATGCATACAGCTGAATTATTCCTGATGCAAGAATTTCTCACAATTTGGTCATACATATATGGCTAAATATACATAAAAAATTGCACGTGCTTAATACAAATAATTCATACATTTTTTATGATACAGCAAATTATTGTCTATACACATGTTTTGCATATACCAGTAAAATAATATATTAGAGCTTCTCAACCTTTTTGGTTCAGAACCCATTTACAACTTTAAAAATTACTGAGAAAGCCATAAAGCTTTTGTTTACATCAATTATGTTCAAAAAACACTTCATTATTCTAAAATATCGCAGTTTGGATCATTGTAATCTATAATTTTATTGCAGTGAAATGTATTTTTGGCAAGGAAAATAATAGAATTATACTATATAGTTGAAATTTAATTCAAATAAGTTTACTTAGGTATTCGTGTTCTGGATTTAACTTCACAGTTCAACCACATGCTAAAAAAATGCCACATTGTTGGCCTCACCTCCCATGTTTGTGGCCGTCGTGTATACTCCTTATGTTAATTAAACGACCAAAGCAAACCGTCCTTTAAACTGAGTCAAAATATTTATATATATATTGACAAAAAATATGAAATTACAATTTTTTAAAAGCATTTTCGTTAGAACTGTAAAAAGATTTTTTCTCTTTTCCTAATTTATGGCTAAGTCAGGGCTACACGACAATGCCATAGCTTAGCGAAAGTGGGTAGATCTACCAATTGCAATTTATTTCGTCTTTTTTTCCACTTTCATCTGCATCTTTGCATGAAAGATATGCCTAATTTATGAATTATTTGATAATTATACGTGCATGAGGCTTCGTTGTATTTTGTTACTTAACGCTATTGCACATCCAGGTGAGTGTATTTTGCTTGCACGCGATTATATTGCATGCAACTATGCAAATTATAAGTACATAATCCATTATCTAAAGTAAAAGAATTTTTATGATTTTTACCCATCAGACATTTTGCTTATCTGCAATTAAAAATAGAGAAAAAAAAATTGAGACATCATCTACAGTAAATTAACGCTTATGCACAGGTGTGTGATAAACTTGTCTTCTGCAAATTAACGCGCTTTCCATTGTTCGCTTGGCCCAAATTTAATTTTACTAAAAAGGTCTGCTTCATCTTTTCACATAAAAGAACGACTATTAACGCTGATTAACTTGTCTGGTTATCACTGATTAAACTGGGTGCCACAAGCCATAATGGATTTACATTCTTAATGTCTCGAAGAAATTCATCCCTGAGATATACATTCATGATGAGCTCTAGCACTTGTAGGCATAATCATAAAGCCACATGTTGTCACAACATCTAATCTATATCTAACAGAATTTCATAATAACTTCATCAATCAGTCAGTGTCGACTAATTGCGGTTTTAACCCATCAGATTTTCTAAAAACTTTTTACACTTCCAAACATATAAACCAGTTTAACCACTTCATTGATGGCCTTACATGTACTGTATACTCTTATTAACACCACAAATTTAATAAGTTAAGGTAATATTATATTAATTCCCATTTTCTGGGAGTAAAACAAAATATTTGATAAGATGAAACATACAAAAACAAAGATAGAAAAGTGACTAAAGATTGACATATGTGCAAATCTCTTCATTGAAATTATGAAGGCATTTATGAATTTTAGAATACATATACATAGTACGTATAAACACATATACCATTCTTCGATTGCACACATAGAATTGTCTATGTATTTCACGATGGTCAAAATAATATTTTACAGACAACTTAAGCTGTTAAGTCACAAGTTTAGTAAATATACATTTCCGTTGCAAATTTTTTTGTAAACTGTTCTTAAAGAAATTCTGAGAACTTCCCATATACAGCAGTTGACTAAACTATAAGAAGCATAAATACTGTGTTATTTGAATGAGGATTGAAAGCTGCCTGATGGTGCACTGGTGCTGTGTGTGATTGCCTACTCGTGGGTATTTTTAAGTCGTCTTGTAAAATTCATTGTAATCTTAGTTAGCTTCATCAATTTGTAACGCTGATTTATAAATGCTCCGTAAATCTGATTATTTTATATAAGTTGGCGATGAAACTGATTTAAGGTAGACAACATTGCAAGAGATGTTTCGTTTCAATTTAGGAGTAATGACTAATCTACTAAAAATGACACTCCATGATTAGCATTCAGAGTGACAACATGGCTTTTGCAATGGCGTATACAAATAATACCGATACACAAAATATGGTGTGCAGTATATATATATATATTTCCTGTTGCTTGTGTTATCATTTAGGTTGCCATTTCACATTCAATTTGTGAAATATACTCGCCAATCACGTAATAAAGCAAAAAGCATTTTACATATATATATAGTGCATTCCGGATAATGGAATTATTGGATATTAAAGCCAGATGAGGAAGAACCAAGTGGGACCTACCGCATTATATACTTGTACCGGATTTCATGTTCCACGATACATATACATGTTCTAAAGAATTGAAATATACAAAATGTGCAGCTTAATACATTTCTTCGTTCCTATCGAAGCTTTCAAGTTGAACTGCAAATAAAAGGGTCAATGTACGCTCCCATAATTTGCTCGTTTTAGTTTTGATCAATATGCGCAGTCTGTTTACTTTTTTATTGTTTTTTAAATACATGTTAAAAAATGCTCATTTCCCATGAAGCGAAATGAGACAGTTTTCCCATTGTCGGCGTGCTGGTCAGTGATCTTTAACACTTTCTCAGGCCTTTGTCTTAAAACCATTCCAAATATGAGTAGTGTTGCATATGGAGCTTAATTCGACTGGATATTGTCATTGTTTATTTTTCGGTATAAAAGTAACTATAATGATACATTAGTACAAATCGAAACTTTATGCAATTCGTAATTAATAACAATACAGTTGATATATGTTAATAGATGTTCAGCAGGTGTTTTCGTATACAGGATGCAGCTGAACATACTGAAGCAAAATACATTTCGATTTTTTTTTGTATTTTCAATTAGTTTGAAATTTGAATGATAGTTTGATAGATGGCCTACAGAAATTTATAATCATCGGTTTGTCATTCTGAGTGTATATATGTCTAATACATCGGAATATACAATACCTTAACAATTCCTAATTGATTGATGACACTTGTTATATGTATGTGGTGAAAACTTTACCATATATGCAAACCATTGCAGTTTTATGCATTTGCCCATATACTGTATTTCCAATATGGTTCATTCATTGTTAGGTATGACTTATCCTTGATGAATTTTGGTCCACACACGGCTATGTTTTTTCCTTAAATGGCCCATACATGTATAGCTTGTCCACTAGAGTTGCTTCCTGTACTAAGTTTTATACAAAATATGTGACTATTGTGAAATAATGAAATGGACATACTTGAAAAAAAAATCAAAAAACGTATGTAATCTAATGTGAAACTTGTTGAAGTTCAATGGACTGCTACTCTGACAGGCCCTGTTAACGTGCTTTAGAGCTACCAAAGAAATGTTCCATTTTTTGAACCTTTTTAAAGCTTCTATGAAGCACCTCAAGGAGACATTACAATATTGAACTTTCTTAAGATGGTGACATTAACTTTGAACCTCCATTGGTTGTCTTTTATAAACAGTATCGCAAACGAGTGTAGACTGTGAGGTCTTGTAAGAACCAAATGTTGTTTCGTACTTTTTGGAATTTGATTTTTATTTATTTTTTATTTCAAAACTTTCATTAAGATGCTACAAACTCGTTAAACATTTGGATGCACGTATTGACACTGCCCATACAGTTACTGCTTTCTTTAAAATCATTAGAAAATTAAAACACCCCAAATTCCAATATCAGCCCATTCCAAAAGTTTGTTTTTTCAAAACGCGTTTTGTTCTTGAAGCATACTGTATACAGTATGCAAATCCCGAGTGACGTTATCCTTACCCCGTCCAGACCAGTCGTGGCACGTACCTCGTGTTCCCCTGGCGGTGCCAGAGTGAGCCATCCACCCTCCCCTGGCTCCACCCCTGCAAAAAACACGCTGTCCTCCTATTGGCGCGCAAAGTCGTCCCCCTCGCCCGGGCAAAAAACGGACTCTCTCGTCTCCCGCACGGGGTCGCCGTTTTTTCCCCCTCCCCGCCCTCCCCACGAGCGGCGCGAACACGTGGGGAGAGAACCAATCATTCGTCCGTTCGTGTCCCACCGAGTGAGGCTGCGGTGCTGCTCCTCACCCCTGCCCGGAGTTTACCCGACGCCGCTACCCCCGAACGCCTGCCCCCTCGTCCCGCTCGTGTGGGGACGGGATAGCAGTCAGTGCCGCTCAGGGAGAGATGTACTCCTCCCGAGAAATGTGCGTCGATGTTTTCGTGCCCACGTTCTGAATCGTGTCCAACTTTTTTGATTACTTTCAACCGAAACGAGATCGTGTCCTGCTGACCCTGGTAAGTTCACAAAGTTTTTTTTGTCAAAAAATTGTGCACCAAAGTTTGACCCCGTTCACCACCTTGACCTTATGGCGGGAGAGTGGTGATGGTGAATACATTTTTGTGCTTCGACTTATTGGCACCCTGTATATGTTTGAAATTGTAATGCTATCTAACTTTTGACCATGTTTAAACTATGTCTTACGTGTGTTTATCTGTAATCGGTTTCGACGATATTGTGGATAACAAAATTCATTCTATGGGGGTATAAAGTTTTGTGAAAAGTTATGAAGTTCTAATTGCTTGAAATTAAAAGATTGGATTCTGTCGCCGAAATCTGGATGTCGATTAATCCGTCCAGTGACCATAAGATATAGCCATCACTATTAGAGTTATGATCAAGTAGCGTTGCCAGGGTGTCCAGCAGCCTTGAAAATAGGAAAATGTACTTGAATTTTTGTCACATTTGAAAATTAGTACCTTCAACACGTCGGGAATTATGCTTGAAAATCGTGTGAAACTTGCAGTTTATGTTGGGATTTCCTCTCCGTGTTGGGACATTTCTGTTAAGAGGAAAAATTCTATATAAAAAAACCTATTTTTAAAAAATTCTCTGTAGACAAAGATTCCTTGTAATTAGTCGGGCGAGGGGTCCTTGAAATCTGCTTGATTTTTTCCCGACAAATTTACTGGTTGCAATTTGGAGAAATAGGTGCCCAAAAAGAAGTAAACTTGTGTGAAGTTTATTTGACATTTCAGTCCATTATATAAAATGCATTTTTTCACCATCACAATTCACAAATCAGAAATTCAGGAGTTGTGAGTAATGGCGTGAACACGTCAATATGTCCCAATCTCAATGACCTTCAAGGACGTCATTAACGTCCATAAGTGATGTTACAAATATGTTTGTCAGATATTCAAGTTACCGAAGTGCTTTAAAATGAACACACTTTTTTTTATACGTATACAAATTTATAAACATTGTATGGTTAAATCTTTTTTTAAATTATTTTTTTATTTTTAAAAAAAATATTTCAATTGGGGGTTCGGATGGCCAGATATATACTGGAGGATAGTATCCAAACCCATTGGTGGGTCTAAATTTGGATTCAGTTGTCATTTATGGAAGGTACTCTTATGTGTTCTATTTCCTTTGTGCTATATTTTTACATAAATATGAATGAGAAAGCAAAAGCGAAATATAAATCAATGTTCGATTATATTGATTTTTTTTAATTTCTTAAAATATTGAAAATTTTAAATTTTACAATGGCAGGGATGCAGTCAAAGTATAATCCGAATCCAACGTTTTTATTGATTGATTTTTATTCATAAATGTAGTTTACAAAATTTATTGAACCAAATACATTTTTATTCAAGCTGCTATGAAATAATACAAAAACTAGTATACAAATGTTTTTTAAAGTATACACAAATTAAAAAAAAACTTGTGTATTGCAATATTCAAACTGATTTAGAACAAAATTCACATAGAACTCCTATAGTAATGATACATGTTTTGCAAGGTGAGGGAATCTGAGATTACCTGTATTAGGGACAAATCTCAAAGAATAGCGTAAGAACGAGTAAATGAGAACTTCGCATAATCGAGACAACCGTTTAATGGGGCCACAACGTTGTGTTCCAATTATCCAGAATCCACTTATATGCTTTTCAAGCTATACTATACCCTATAATTATTTTTTTATATACCCTTCCTCGACCCTGACTATACTTAAGCCTCGCCGCCGTATCCCCCACCCCCCTCCATCCTCCTCTCCCCACACGCCTAGCACTACACTACACGACACCGCACTGCTGGCGGCCTCCACCCCCGTCAGAATCGCTGCGTCGATATCTAGCGCTGTTTTTCATGGCGTCTGAACAGCTGAGTTGTGGGGGTCGGGACTCGCCAGCGCCGACACTCGGCGAGTGGCAACCGACGCAGCTCGCCTATTTCCCCACTCCACGCGCAGCCACACGCACGTAACCCCACGCTTTTCTCTCTCCGCGCTGCTGCTGCTTCTTCTTATCTCGCTCTACTCTACTCTCTCTTGACTCCCTGCTTCGCTCTACCCCGACCGTGCCTGCGACGCTTCTCGGCTGGCGGGGGCGCTTCGTCCCTCGGACTATTCCTGTACCGGTAAGCATTTCTCTGTTCACTGCTCGTGTTCACTAGCTCCTTTACCTGTGCCGTGGGAAAGGGGGAGAGGGGGCGTGTGCTGCTCCCCACCAAAGGGTTAGGCCTAGCGTAGGCCAGCGCGTGCCACTCCGCTCTAGGAGTCGTGCTCACTCGCTCTCTGGCGGCGGTGGCTCTCAGACGCTGCCATGCTTTCTCTATGGCCTACGTATCGCAGTCGTCGCAGCCGCTGCTGCTGCTCGCTGCTGCCGCCACTTCCAACCAGTGCTACTAGTGCCGCTCCTCGCGCTGGTGTTGTTGTTGTTCTCCTTGTTTTCGTTGTTATTTTTGGGTGAACAGTTTTTTGGTTTTTCTCAAACCCCTTCTTCTACTATCTTCTTCGACTGCGGTGTTTTTTCTCCTCCTCTTTGTTTTCCACGGTTGATGTGACGCCTTCGCAATTCGTTGCAGGTAATACTTTTTTCTTCCACTTTTCTTCCATGTTTTTATGGGCGACCACGCTTTTTTTTTTAGCTGGCGCCCCTCGTAATATCGATGGTACCCTATAGGTGGCTTTCTTCGCTACTTTTGTCTCACCCTATAGCCTCCCCCAACCCACTTTGCTAGACCCCCCACCACATGATGGGCAAATTTTGGACACGATATCTGAGATGGGATGATGCTAAAATTAACAAGTTTTTATCGGTACTGTATACGTACAGTATAACGTACGTGCTCATATAGTATAAATGATAAAATTATATAACATTATGTGGACATGGAGATTTTTGGAAGGTAGTTTTGTATACTTTTGTTAGCTTATGTATGTATACATTATAAATCTGGACTTAAAACTTACATGATTACAAGTGAACATGAGTAATGGCACTAACTAAGTTTAAGTTAAGGTTTAAGAAACTCTTTAAGAACAGTTTGGAGGATGAGCTATCACCTCATTGCATTTCTGTACTCATGAAATAAATAGCAATCAGTCATCATAACAAATTTGCATGACATAGGAGTGACTCAATTCTTTTCACGTGAATGAGTGTAGAGAATGCTGACATAAGACTTATTGCATGTGTAGGCTATATTTAGAGACAACATACTGACAGCTAATTGCGTGAATGAGCACAGGAAAACATATATATATATATAAGTGAACCAAACAAAGATTTTCTGAGTTTATCATTTGGGCAGCCTCTTTATTGTGGATGGCCCACATGTAGAGATACAACCGTTGCTATTTACGTGAATGAGTACGAGAAAAAAAATTACCTATGGACCATGTTGTCAAGCATTTTTTGTGCTCATTCACACGAATGCGTGTGATTACACCATCAGCAGCATTACATTATGCTTTGCTATTTAAGTGAATGAGCACAAAGAAAGAGTGTGTGGACAGTACACTATATACACAATTCTTATATGTTGTGTTTAAAAAAATTTTTTTTTGAAAATAATTTTTTTGACAACATGTGTTGCCTGTGAAACAGTGATGTGCGGGTGGAGTTTTTCCTAGGGCCTTTACCTCGCAGCAGTTTTTAATAGTTATGTAAAAAAAAACACCGGTTTGGTAATCAGATAGTTAACTTGTATAGTTTCAACCGCTTGCTATCGTCGTTTAACAGCGTTTTGTGATGGCGAGCTTTTTCGAGCATCCATTGTGATGCTGCGCGGCGTAGGCTTAAGCCTATAGGCAAAAAATGGCTGTGCTTTTTCTAGGCCTAAACTCGAATGACACAAAAAGGTGATGCCCTTTTAGCACCCTCGACAAGAGAGCCAAATGGAAACTGCAGGCGCTGTAATATGGCAAGACAGTTTCGGACAAATGTCCGATACCATGTATACACACGTGTTTATTTTTTTTGCCCCAAAAAACGATATGTTTGAAATGACGATACGCCGTTTGTTGCACCATTTTGCGAGGGTGGGTAGAGGCCATTGCAAAAACATGTCACGGTTTTTGATAATCTGAAACGACAGATATTCTTGTAGTAAGATCCACTGAAAACCATTCCAGACCACGTTTTGTTATAACGCGTTTTGATGTTATTTTTGTGTCGGTAGGAGGTGCTGTTTGTAAGGGGGTCAACTAGGGACGCGTTAGGCTTATTCGCGTGTCATTTTCCTAGGCCTACGGGTTTATTGTTTCCCCGGTGAGGTTTTTATACACCGTTCTATATATATAGACGCGATGGCGGATGCTTTTAGAAACATCGGCTTTTTCACATTCGATATTGACGTGTAAAAGGTTCCAACGCGTGCTATCGTGTATAACCACAGTATCCAAAAACATGTCAATTTTTTAGTAATTAAAATAGAGGTTTTGGAATGATGACAGTGTCAACCTGATGAACGGAATCGGATAAGTTTCAGTAAATCATCTTTATGTCCAAATTTTCAACTCAAGACAAATATGTGAGGCGTTTTGATACACGTGTGTAGATGTTCACAACGTGTGTAGATTTTCACAACGTGTGCATTTCAAATGCACGTGCGAAAAGTGTTCATAAATATAAGCTGATTTGCCAAGCGGTATAATGTTATTTGTCAGTAGATTTGAATCACGTTCACAATCGTGCAAACACATTTATACGTGTTAATTTAGTCACATTTCAGCTTCATTATAATGCTTCATGCGTTGCATACTTATGCTGAACATGTGCAAATTGTAGAAAAGTATACTATATCAAATTTACTGTATAACTGCGTTTAAACTTATAATAAACACACACTTCTTAAAAAGTTAGCAATGAATATTCCTAATGTTATCCCATGTTTATTTATTGTATTAGAAAGATGTGTATAAATGAACAGGTGTGAACATATATAATGTCCATTATCTATTAAAATGTAAGCTTTATATTATGCATATTCCAATTAACATATTCATGTAATGTTATCATAATCGATGTGACCTGTTAAAATGGTGCTGCCAAACGTGAACATAGTTAACTTGGTATAATAACTATCAAAAAATGTCATTGAAAAAGTTAAAAACACGATTACAAACTGATTTGAGCATGTAGTTATTCTGCTTGCTCATTATCTGGTAACGTTTAACTTTTTTTTTGTAATGTATATTTATGTTATGTTAGCATACATGATTTAATCGTCTTAATTCTCAAACAGAAATCTGAGTGTTTGAGGATAGTGGCAAGTTGTATTTGAAACTTGTTTTGGTCAATTATGGAAACATTGCACTTAAAGGACAAGTTTACAGTCTATTTTTCTATAGATCTTTCTATATATATTTTCCAGGTATCATGTCCACGTTATACAAACGTCATGTTACTAATAATACATGTAAAATAATTATACATGATTAATTTTAGAAAATAAAAATAAAACCAAACACACGATAGGACCATAAGGCATGACGATTATTATATAGACAGAGACGATTACCCATTTCTGGCATAGATTTAATACATGCTGCCTGCAATTTCTATATTTATTTTGATAAATATCGAATTAGCCATCATTATTCGGTGCTTGCATTTGCATTTTGGCATATTCTAATGTGCCTCCATCTCACCAGGGGACAGGGTTGACGCCATTTCGATCACATCGTCCTCTTCTTCCTACGACTCCCTTCCTTTGTTTTTTTTGGGCATGTTTAATGTAATAAGCCTGCGATGTGTAGAATACTGTTTTCAATGCACGATATTTGGTACAAAATCATACCGTTAAGTTTTCGGTGTTTAACGCACGGAATCCCCTAATCAGAGCCCTAGGTGGAATAAGGATGACGATGATGTAACGACGTATGGACCCTATGTTCTCGTTCGGGATTTTCATGGTCGCCATTGGTGCCGTAAAAGCCCGTTTGCAGACGCATCTCACAGGTGCTGCCTATTCTGTCGGAGAAGGGGTTAGGTATATTACACAGCCACCATTTTCGATTTTCAATATTATTTCTGCATGTGCCTTGTTCTGTGTATATGTGTATACGTTTGTGTGAATGTATGCTATAGGAACGATATCTTTTGACGCCGTTCGTGCCGAATTTTTGTCCTTTGTATGCGAGTATATGGCCTTTACGCAAGAATCCAATCCCTTGCTTATAGACCGTTTGAAAACTGAATAATAAATAATCAAACTTGTGATAAATATATGCAGAGTTCAATTTGTCAGACATGCAGACCTGCGTGACTAAATTGTAAATTTCTATATATTCGATATTTCAATATACAGTGTACTGGATGGCGACAATTTATCTTTATAGTAATTGTGAACTATATCTTGAAAACTGGACAGTCTGTCTTCAGATGTTGGCAATAAATGAAAACAGTAAAACGAGTTTTCATCGTTATGATTCGAATATATATTTCACTCAATGAGTACCGAAAATGTGCAACTTGTTTTTAAGGTATACAATTTGCGGAAGTATTTCTTTGTCATTTCATAAAGATTACAGAATGATTTAGGATGCTGGTATATAAGAGTATATGTTTATACAGAGAATGTTTGTTGGATGTTTGGCTTGGTTTAATATGTCACAACTTGCATGTTTGAACTTACATATATCATCCCTTCTTGATTTGTTGTTGTCAGTGCTGATGATTTATTCAACTCGAATGTAGTATGGGCAATAATACCAGTTACATTGTTAAGCATTTCACAATTCAATGGTTAATTAAAAGTGCACTATATGACAGGAATTATAAAATATGGTCTTTGATAGTATTCGACTGAAGCTCTCTGAATTGATATTTTGAAATGGTTTCCACATTTACGCTGAAGTATTTGCAGGGCATGATCAAATAACGTCGCACCAATTAACCATAAATTAAAACCATGCACAATATGTATGACATCAATTTAATAATAATCAATGTCCAACTAGTCAAATTTGAGGAAGCATATAACAGCGCATAAATGCTTGTTTATTTGAGTACTATATGTTTATTTGAGTACTATACGTTTCTTATATAATCTCTCTTTCATAAACGACGGCTGATGATCCAGTTTTCATAATAACAACTATTATGTTCAAAATGTATTAAATAGGTTCCAAAAATACGTGATTAAAGTATGTGTTCTACCCACTTGTAGAAGACGGGAAACTTGTTTTCATCTAATTCAGCTTATCTTGGTTGAAACATGCAATCATTTATAACACAATTGCATTGCCCACGTTAACTTGATGTCTTGACTATTGGACTGTCCATCCTGTATTTCCTCAATGGATATCTTTCTTTTTTATCTTTGAATTTTGACGAATTTTAATGCTAAAAAGGTCATAAAAATTTAAAACGCATTTCGAACCAGTTGATACTGGATGCGTGACGTTGTGAAAGTTGATGAAAAATCTTAAGCTGGGACAGTGCAAAAAAGCTTTACCTTCGGTTAAAAAATTTTGAATTCCTAAATAGATATCAGGTGTCTCCAGAAGAATTACCAAGAGAGCCAGTTGGCCATTGGCTGTACACACATTATTTGTGTTATAGAACTGAAATAATTTCTATTCACCTCTTGATCATCATTTGTGTCCAACATATAAGGAGGGGGACAAAAAATGAAATTTGACTGTGAACAAAATAATAAATTTGATTTTCAAAATCCTTGAATCGAGCTAGTATACCAAACAAGTTTGGACCTACCTGTGATCCTAAGATTAAGTTGTAGTTGAAGGTGTGTTTCGCCAACCACCTGCAGGTGACCTTCTCCAGGCCCCTCCATCCCCATTTAGCTGACCATTCGACACGATGGATGTTTGGAAACAGTTATCTTATTGGGCGAGGGCGAAGCTGGCCATTGGTGCTTTTCCACCCTCCGTTGTTTTGCAAACTTGACAGGAAGATTTGGTATTTGTGTCGAGTTGTAATTGCCGTGGTCATCAGTTCTAACACTTAATTAGATCCCCTTTTCCACTCCGATGTATTATTATGATTGTAATTATCATTCTCTGAGCTAAATTGGCCTGGACACGTCTAGTGCAAGGCGCGTGTGAAATAAATACGCTCTAATATTGTGCCGGATGGACAACAACTTATAACAATTTGAGAAGCCTGCTGCACTTTTAAGAGATTATGAGCCTACTTAAAATGAATTCATTTCTATGCATAGACCATTCTGTAAACACGGTCTGATGAGTTATTATCGAAGTTATGGTGCATCCCAGTGCTGTCCGGCATAATTCGGTTATGCGTGGCCATAATCTCTCCTTATTTATCGTTTTGTTTATAAGAACTTGTTACCTTCACAAATTTTAGACTGAACTTAACAAATAGGCCACTTATCTACGACGTCGGGCAGGCCTACAATGCTGAAACGTAGATTATTGACCATTTTCGTTAAGTTTTATTTCGTACACAAGGAGAGGAATTTAAGGTATAATATAAATTAGGAGTATGAGAAAGTTGTTTGTTTTCTAGGAAATAAGCGCTTCCTTTATCCTTTTAGTTTTAAAACAAACAAGGACAATGAGTCGCTGACTCGGAAACTCTATCATGAAGTATACATGGCATTATAATGAATTTTTTATATAAAATTTTTTTTTCAAACCCCTTTTATGACGGAAAGATGCGGAAAAACTGCCGAAACTCCCAGCTGGTGTTATAAGAGCCTTGCATAGCCAGGTGCGAAAACAACGTTTTTTGCTGGTTTTTTTCTGGTTTGATTGTTCCACCATTTGGAAGTCTGTGTGCAATTTCTGACATATGAAAACTGTTTGCACGCTTGCACTTTTGCCTGTACGTGCCCAGAACTGCATATTCTGCCTGCAAGTTGACCATGACAGTTGGTGTTCACTGTCTTCTGGCCTTCTCAAGTGAAATCTTTTAACTCCACAATTGAAATGTATCTATAAAATATTTGTAGCATTATCTTAACTTTACTCATTCTAAATCTAGGCTTTAACATATAAATCTTTGATTATTTTTAAATACGATAGTCAGGCTAGTTATTATGGATGATCTCAGTTATACAAATTTGTAACTATTGCTATATAATAATATGGAGATCATCACATATCATCGTGTTATTGTTCCGGTGAAATTTGGGAGGTATACTCATAATCTTTTCATCGTATTTATTTCGCGTATTTCAGACATTTCCCCGTTATTGGATTAGGATTCAGTGGAGGGAAAATTTAAAAAGCTATAGTTGCATGTACTGAATATATAAACTTATATAAAATAAAATACATCTGCCATAAGTTTTAAAAAACATTTATGAGTCATGGTGACATTTCTTGTTGGTATAAATTTCAAATTTGCAGATAACCTTATATATTTTTATAACTGCCTTTTATAAAGTACTACAGTATGTTAAGTGTTGCAATATCTGCGAAAACATCGTTGACATTTTCATTAAGAAGATTTTCGGTCACCCGACTCTTTCACCCAAATCGCAAAGCCCTTTCAAAAAATGTGTTAAGATTTCGTTTTCCTTTCAATTGCTGCATTTCTCGACATCAGTCAAAAAACACTTGAAATGTCTGGTCGACTCTTGCGTGCGCATTGGTTACGATATATATATATTATGCTTTGCTGAATTGCGATTTATTCTCCCTTTCATATAAGCGAGGATAATCCATCATACTTAATATTTATACGATGCGAAGGTATGCAATAGTAAGCCCGTTTGACATCCAAGGAGGTGGAGTATTTGGCAAAATAGCAAAAAAAGCATATATGGCATCCCTGATGGGTTGACAACAAATGAATTTTTTTCAAAGGCGAGGGGTTTGCATCGTGTGACAAGGAGGCGTGAACATTCAGACATTTTGGTTTCTTTGGTTGCATACATTCAATGTCACAATTTTAAGCTTGCAGATATGGGCAATGAGTCTTCCCTATAGGATACGTGAACGGAATTTTTCACTCTTTTCTTAGATCTCTTTCACAATAGGCGTTGATATATGATGCGAACATACTTTTGCTGCACCCTATGAGGTTATGCATTCTATATACAGAATGCATAACGAACTTTTTAACATTTTTTTAAGTGCATGATACCTTTATCCATTTATAATCTTTCTTATGAAACACTACTACAATTTTAATATAGAAAGGTGTTTCCTGAACATGGTTTATTTTTTCCCAAAATTTTATAAAACTATTTTTAGTCACATATGTATGCATTCCAGTGCAGCCTGTTTTTTAAAAATCAATTAACATGTAAGAAACATGCTAGCACATGTACAAACTTTCAATGATTTTTTTCGAAGACATATTGAAAGTTATCCTAATTTTGAGCTAATGTTGCATTTGGTGACACAATATTCAAATGTTGCTTGTGCTATTACAGCTGTGCATCAAAGGGTGTAACCTAATGTTTTTTAATTTGCAATTTATTTTCACCCAACGTATAATGTTCTTGTATACAGTACATGTTTCGTGGGCTTCATATATCATCACCTGGTTGATGCTTATTCTGTGGGTGATGTACTGCATTATGTGTATTATACACATTTAAGGTGCAATATACCTGTATTTTTACTCTGCATGTGGCGCGATATTTTTTTTAGTAAACCCAGTTTAATATAACCGGAAATTTCATGAAGAAATTAATAATTTTGTACCACTCCCTCAAGTTGATTGCTTTGAAAAATTCTGATTATGACGGTTATCTGTCACGTGGTGCACTAAAATGACTCCCACTGACCATAATGTATATATATCGAAAGTACGGAAGGTTCACTAAATGATTTTCATTCGATAATATAAGAGAAACGTCGCAGTTGTATGTGAATTCATTTTCGTCATTAACTTTCGAAATACTAATTTAGGTTTTCGAGTAGGACTTATTAAAAATAGTAACGACCGAAAACTGGTATACAACACTCTCATTATAGCTATTCATTAAATCCTTATGTATAAACCAGAACAATTTAATCATATTGTGCAGACCACGTGAAATTGAGCATCAGGGTTTTTTATAATCGTGATTGAGTAAATACTTCAACATTATAAAGAAATGATTATGAAACTTTTAACTTTTAGTCTGTAACTTGATTTGTTCAATTTTCATTTTGTGGCATTTGCATGTCAGTAATTATTATGAACTTCCAAAGGGAGGAAATGAATTCAGTCTGTGCAGTTAATAAAATTGTATTTTTCTAAGATTTTTAAGCATTCACGAGTAAAATCAAACGTTTATACATGTAAATTCGATTTTCTTTCCTTTGTTGTTGGTTTATATTTGCTTCCTTTATTGTATGATTTTTAAAAAAACTTGCATGCTTATAGTATAACCATATTATGTACAACTTATTTCTCGAAAAATGATAAATATTACCATTTTTTAGGATTAGAAAGTATATTTTCCTATGGTAAATTTATATATATTTTTAGATGTGCATTTGTTGTGAGATGAGCAGAAAACTAGAATGTTGAACATAATTTGCTTAGATACGTGTACTATGGTAACAATAAAGGAAATTTATGTGTATTTTTGCCGTTAACCCCGGCAATGCTTTTTTTTTTTTTTTTTTTTTTTTTTGAAAACTGTTTACCGAATTAACGGTCTCTTTTAGAAATAAAACCATCGAATAAGTAAAAATAATGGAAAATTTAAAATAAAAGCTCTCAACAAAAAACAAGGTTGTGTCAGGTGGCCTGAATCATCCACCTCTTTTTTTGGTGGCCTAATTTCCATTGCAAGCTTGAAACATAAGCAAAAATTGCTAGCAATTAGTGCATTAATGAGCTTACAATTAAAATCAACGAAATCCAATAGTTAGAGCGCCTGCGCAATAAAGCCATGTGTACGGAAATAAACAGGAAGTGACGTATTCACATTACTGTGGATCAAATCTGCTTGTAAACGTTCACAAAAACAATACGTTCTGGTTTTTTTCCCTCATTTTGAACACTTTTATAAACATATTCAAGAACGTCTTGACATGATAAGTTTTTTTTTGTATGCCTTCAATGTTTCGATGGAACATCTACTGAATTTTGAGAGGTACATTCTATATACAGTACCTAAATTGTTAAAAGTTTGTGATAAATGAACACGTGATCTGTGCTCTAGCTTTGACACTTTTAAAATGAGTTGTGACGCTTACCAAATGTTCCATATCGATCATCAGGAACACTTTGAAGTTACAAGGGCGATCCATAAATTCCTCATTCCTAATATGTGCCCACCTATATCCTAAAAAAAATCGATGAGCAAAGCCACCTGTGTGTACCAAATATAAGTCTATATAGTAGTTTTTAAGTGTTATTTTTTCGATTTTTCTGTGTGTGTGTGTGTGTTGACGGGGGTTCCAATAAACGTGTATGTGATATTTCCAACTAGCTGCATAGGCTGTGGGTGTCCGAAGTGTGTTCGTCAGTGGGTCCACCCGACTGGACACGGCTCCACCCGGCACGCACGGATGCGTGGGTCATTTAATGATACGTGCCTCGATTGGCTGCCAGCAGGGACCAGTTCAGATGGAACAACGTGAATATATGAACCACTGTCCACCCCCGGATCCTGGCACAGGCTGTAGTGTACCGGGCACTAACAAAGTGCTGTCCAGAAATGCCAATGGCACCAGTAAGTCCAAACACAAATTCCATCTTTTTTATTTCGTCGGGATGGTGGGAAGATGTATAGAGTTATTACGTTTGCATGTGTCGTCTTTTTGTCATTTAGTGTCAAAAGTATCGAAATGACGAGGGTCTGATGTAATTCGAACATGATCTTCTTCCGGTTCAGCACCCTCTGGAGGCGTATGGGCTTTTAGCATGAGCTTTCCAGCATTGTAAAAGCATGGAGATGGTTTTGCCTAAACGCTCGTACACCACCAGGGGGTGCTGAACTGGGATTTATAATTTAAAGGACTAAAGCCACATGATGTCTGCTGTGACGAAATCATGCAGAATGTATCGTATATTAACGTTGCTGTTAAGGGCTATAAAAGCTCAAAAGCTCAAAGGGCTCAAAAAGCTAAAAATTGGAAGTGGACTTAATAGCAGTTTTGTGCATTTTTAGAAAATGTAATGCCTGTGAATTTGACTTAAATCTGTCCAAACTTGTTAACGTTTACTCGCATCTATAAAAAACGAATATGTATAAAAAAGAGCCGGATTTAACTCGACACTATCGTTTACAGTATTTTTTGTAATCTACCGCCCCTTGTAAACTGTTAATAATCGTTTATTCAAACCAAACCCTCATTCTTGCCATGGCTGCCATTTTTTCTACTCTTTCGTTTGGCATTATTAATTCTTGCGGGACTATTAACCCTTTTAGCACTTCCAGTCTTACATCAGGCAGACCTCTTTTATCTCGTCGTGACTGTTTTTATTATTATATTTTTTTAAAGTTTTTTTTTTTTTTTTTTTTTCCTGGGAAGGGGGCTGGGAAACGAGAAAACTGAGAATATACATGTCCTCATTTTTTATTCAATCTACCCTAAGAAGCTGAACACGTACTTGTTTATTTTAATAAGTAGCCAATTTTAAACAAATGCTGCATATAGTTATCTCGAGACTCAGCAATTTGTACAACAATATATAGTGTGCTTAAAAGTATAGAAAAAAATCATTGAAAAATGGCATTTTTATGCCAAGTACAATTTGTGTTTGAAATTTCTAAATCTAAATAACTCTTATATCCCATATCGCCCTCAGTATATTTCAGAAAGTATATTTTCCCAACGATTTGTCCTTCAGAATGTTTCGGAAGTTTTTAGTCCATATACTGTACTTGGAGCTAAACTGTTTTAATAACAAACTAGTCAATGTTCAGGTCACAATATTGGTTACATATTTGCAATTATAATTTTAGCACATATTTCGTGTGTTGTTAAAATAAACATACCTAAAACATGTTTTTTGCTAGCTTTAGTAGAATGTTAGTTACAAACATAGTATTTTTTAAATTTTAATGATTTTCAAAATTACTGAATGGGAGTAAAAACTACTAATTGCTTTTCATATGAAAGATTCACTGAAAAAACCGTTTACAATCTTGGTATTCAATCTTTGAGTTGAATTTGGAATTTTTTTATGGTACTTGGGTATTCATAGTTGCATCAAATTGATGAGTTCACACGCACCCATATACATAGCTTTCAGCTTTTTTCTGATATCATGGCATAAAATGTTGCAAAAGAACATTTCGTTTAACTCTTTCTTCCCAAATCAATTAATTACTATAGTTTGGCTGTGAATTTAGTCGCCCAAGCCGACATCTAGTACGTCGGGCCCATAATGTGTGGTAAAGCTGTATATGTAATTCCTAAATGGGCTTTTCATTGATTGGAACGCAGCAGCAGAGTTCACTTTGATTTGACATAAGGTATACACATTAAAATGATTCGGCAAGAAAATGTGCAATGATTATGTCCCATTAAGTGTAAGAGGTTTATAATTTGACTGGGAAGTATCAATTTGGGATTTTTGTTCATTCTGGCTCGAAACAAGTAACACTGGAAATGGTGCTGTTTATTAACGATTTCTGCCCAAGGTGGTGCATACTTTGAAAATAATCGAAGTTTTAGGTGAGGGAAATTTACATAGATGCCTCTTCGGTTCGATATCGACTGAATGCTCGTATTTGCTAACAAGATAGAAAACATTTCCATCTCGTTGGGGGTGGACCCCTACATATAATTGCCAATAAAATAGTTTGTGTCGCTTTTATGTATACATATTGAAGGCACATTTTAATTTTTAAATTGTTATAAAGTCATGTCAATCGATTTTTTTTAATACAAAACGTATTGTTCATTAATAAATGCATACACGCTAAATATATAAGGAAAAATGGAGGAAAAAAATACGCAAGAAATATGCTATTAATAATTCAATATGAAACCCCCTCGTGTATAGGATAATTTTCTCCTTTTTAACCCATGGATTCATACCCTCACTATGGATATCTTCAATGGTCGTACCGGTGTGTGTTTAATGCTATGCATTTAAAATTCTTTTGTTCTTTGTATATGCAGTTTTTGACGAAAATGCAAATAGGGTATGGTTGGCTTCTTATATTATATATTATTTCTTTATTGATATTAAATAAGCCGGTGGTAGTCAAAAATGCACTTACTGCATGCATGGAGAGAAATTAGGTTATGAAAGCATATATATACGTGTACCTTAAACTTGATAGGAACTTAAAATGGGTTTTTTATGTTAATAATGAAATTTTCTTGTTGGCAAGATTTAGGAATTTTTTTCTTCTTAAACCTGCGGCATTATTTCGTTAAAAAACATTTTGAGAAATGAAAATCCCTATAAATGGAAGCAATTTGCAAGATTCATAGCTCAGTAATGTCACAACAATGATTTGTGGCATCATAACGATTGAGGCGGTTCTATGCTAAATTTAAAATTCGAAAGGTGTGCAATTTCAATGTTGTAATTTTAGCTGGGTAAACGTGTTTTTGTTTCGATTAAAAATAGTTATTTTGGTGGAATTAACCCTGTAACCTGAATCTCACTAAACAGAAAACCGGTACTTCTTCATATCGTGGTACTATATAGTGAAAGTGATGAATCAATTGTACACCTCTTTTGCACATGCCTGATGAACGGAGGTGGACTCGTTTGACCCCATTCATGTTTTGGTGGTGTGGTTTTTAGTCTTAGCACTGAAGGTAATACTTCCTTATCGATATATCCTATGGAAAGAGCTCTCTCCATACCTTCGTCATAGTGAACTTCAAATTTCGAACCTTCTACTTTTTCTCCTAATAATATTTCGTTATTTTCAATATCAGAAAATATTTTTTTTTTCTTTTACAAAATGGTTTTCTACTATGGAGGTACAATTACGCGATAACAACGTATTCGTGGCTTTGAGAAGTTCTTTCATCTTAACCTTGGACAGCCTTTTGCACTGCATTTCAATACTCGACAATACAATCAGTTTTTTTCTATGTAGCATGAATTGCAATTATTCCGTTATGTTCTACAGCCGCCAGTTTCCCCAATAGTATAGTAAGGTAATTGCTGTATACGTAAAAAAATTCATTGTTTGATTCATTGAGCTATAGGATGTAGTTTTAGCATGTTACAAACTGTAAGAATACTGTTGAGATTTATTGAACATGCTAATCAAGTTTGACAACCTGACCACTTATTTGTTTTTTGCCATAGGGTAGCAGGCAGTTTCAACTAAATTTCTTTAACTAAAATGGTACAACTGAATGATTTACACCTATGAAATCTTAAACTAAACAGATTTTCAGCTAACATCAGTTCAACTAACATCGATCAGGTTAGGTTAGGTTAGGTTAGGTTAGGTAAGGTGTAAATTTAGGTGTAGATCATTAATTGAACCAAATTTAGGTAAAATTTTTTTAGTTGTAAAACTTTAGTGGAATTGTTTTTCGTTGAAGAAATTTAGTTGAAATTGCATGACTCCATTTGTTTTTTGCCATAGTTACCAATCTACTACTCTTTTACACAAATTTTAAATTAATGCAGTAAATAATTACGTTAAGCTTGTGTTTTTACTCGTATTTGTTGATATACGTTTTCGAGTAAAGGTAACATTGTTTTCTTTGACCCCCTGCACATATTCTGTTCGTAAAGCATGTATGAAATTTTTCATTTTTTGATAATGAAGCTCACGTCACGGGACGTGTTATAGTTTCTTTATCATGGCGTATTAAATACACTCGAGACTTATTTCGCATTTCATGTATATATCATTATAATACTCTTATACGTTTTAATTAGCAATATAGCACGCTGATAGTTGCCCATAAAAAGCATAGCTTTCGCCAAAATTTTTGCATTCGTTTCATTATACGTGTATGTGGCATGCGCCAGGGATGCAACAAAGCAATATGAATGTCAGGTTGCAAGCTACGTTAATATTATTCCCGTATTGTGGGTTGTCTGTATCCAGTATATGCTTAAGATTAGGATCGTGAAATTTCACTCTGGGGCATATGAAGAACCTGTCGACACGAATCTCTTAAATAGACATAGCTCAGAATACGTATATATATATATGCATGTGCGTGTGGATGCCAATGTTTGTGTGGGTCTATATAGAGCTTGTCGATCCAAATATTACCTTTTTGTTTGCGAACAAAACAATGCAGGAAGAAGCCGGTGTTAAATAGAACCATGGATCGTTACTAGACAGAGATTAGGCGTTCATGACGACACTGTGATGTCACGAAGAATTTTAAAAATGGGTTTTTCTTATAACACGTTGAAATAGTTAAATTATAAATTTGGAAGGTATTACTTAAATTAAAAACAGAATTTCAAGGAAATTCAACGATAATGTAAATAAAACCTTACTTCTTTACTGTTTTTAATAGTCTCACTATCTTTGTGTATGGCATGAATCGTTGCACTCATGAACAAATTGTCCTTTTCTATTTTTTAAAATCCTCCATTTTTCAAAATGAATGTTATACGTATGTATTAGCATCTAAAAAAGATGCTGACGTAATGTTTAATAAGGGTATTGACTATACCGTACATGTTCAATTTCGATAACAAAAACGACTTTTAATTCAATTTATAGATCTAATGCGTGCCCAGTTTTTTTCCCTTAAAAAATCCCCTTGCAAATTATGCAAATTATACGGCGGGTAGGACCCCCATTCGTATACGTGCATACACATAGACACACGAGCAAAACTCATTTAAGTGTAGGAAAGATTAAACTCGGGGAAAAAATCCGATTGATGGTTATAAAACTGGCGCAGTTTGCAATAATTTATCACCCATAAAGTCTGGTCTCGCGCCATTATGCGCACGAAACGGGATTTAATTTATTCAGGACTATAGAGCTTAAGTATCCCAGGAAAAACTAGGAAAAAAATGTTAAGTATGCAAAGAAAATCTTGGTGCATTTAAGGACTGTTATATGGGCTTCGTAATGGCGTTTGCACAACTATATGTATACGCTATGTACGTATGTAGAGCACCATAATGTTTTATAGGCATTTAGCGTGCGCTATATGTGGGGATGAAATAAATGAAAATTTTATCAGCCAACTGCCCCCATTGGCTAGCGCTTAATGCTATAGCTCAGTATAGCTCTTTTTGTGGAAAAGCACAAGGTCTATGCGGCTGTGCAATCAGTATATGGGGATAAAATGGCGAAACATAAAAAAGTACTTTCTGTACTCTTTCATATGCACTATAGCATAAGCTCACCTCTCATTGCTCGCCTTTGGACCAGATACTCTTTTTAGCCCCCATGAAAGAGGTATTGCGTGCTAACAAGCACCCTCAGATAGAAACTGACTCTGAAACCTGGTTGAACATATGGAGGTTTGTTGACTCTTTACTCAGCTGTTTTTTAACTGTGCAGAACGTAGGCCTATAGCGTTACATGGTTTATTTGTAGATCTATTCTAAAACATAAGCCTGGAGATCATTTAACGAGTATATATTCGAGCACACTGTAAATCACCTGATTAAAATTTAATTTTCTATAAAGGAGGCAACGAATTGATTATATGTTCATTATGCTGTCAATGGAACTCTGCATAGTTTTTAGATGTTCGTATTAAGATGGTCACGATGATTTCAATTTTTGTTACTAAATATACACAATGCTTAACGGCGGTTTCATTTATCAATTAGTTCCTGCTTAAGCTGATTTTGGCATTGAATTCACTGCATGCACCATATACGAGGGGAAAAACATCGCTGTGTATCTTACCTATGCGTGATGCCATTGCATTATTAACCATCCCTCGCATTGTTATTCAATTAACGGTATATTATTTGGCCCACGCTCATTTTTAATTTCGTGCTATGTATAGTGTCAACTCGACGATACGTGAGATTAGCACAAAGTAATGCGGTGTGGGAAAAGAAATTTGCTTTGGCCTACCTGGCACAAATGTTTATTAGATGCCATCATTCGATACCTGTGGATTACAACAGGCTGGTTTTTTTGTTGTTTTTGTAATGACCTGTCATTACAAAAAATAAATAGCCTGTTGTAATCCACAACTGTTGGTGAAAATGCAGTTTACCCTTTATATTCAACATATAGGCATCACATTTCTTCTAAAATTATGTACAGAAATTGCTATAGGTTATTTAATAGGGTAATTGAGAATCAGGCTTTTGGAAAACTGGCACAAAATTTACACATCTTTATATTAAAAAAAATGAAAATAAAAAAATGGCGTACCTAATGTTCTAAACTTCGGACTAAACATGTGCTGTATAGATGACATGCAATGTGTGTATGTATATAGCCACATAAATTAGCGTGTTAAATACAGTTAGGATTTATTTTTAAGCATTTTAATGTCCATATTTCAATTGTTTATTCAATTAATAGGCATACACGCTATAAACAAAGCACGCTATTATAACACGGTTTTATATTAATGGTGGTTCTGACCATATATAAGTATAGTGAAATTAAAGGTTCATATCAAAATGGGAGTTTTTGGCAAAGTAATGATGCAACAGGCAGATTCCTTGTCTTCATTCCATATGGATAGTCATCATTATGGCTAATGGGAACACAGTATACTACATGGCCCTATTATCCAGTGGTCCGTTTAACCATACTATTGCATAAGCAGTAGTCGCATGTTACCAAGAATGCCCTGCATATAGCATCTCCTCATAGAATGTTATTTTTCTAAATAAGTTTTGGATAGATGATAATGGTCATCCCTCAAGCCTTCCATCATAGCTTGACCACTTTTCAGATTGTAATGACACGCGTCGTACATGCATTGGCTGGAGCGCCGGCAATGGCCGTTCGATGGCAGATCGATGCATCCATCGCGCAGGGGTTACGTCATCAACCCTTCGCCCGCTGATTGGTCGATCCTACAACTGAATGAGAGAATTTTGCGGGCAGTGCTCATTAGATATAAGAGTAGTGCGGATCAGTGCTAGTCGATAAAGGCACGTTTTTGAAAAAGAATAGTGTGGAAATGTCATATTTTGCACTGCGTCATGCCCCATCCCTTCACCCTCCCCATGTGCATTTCTTCAACCCCCCCTATAGCTCCTAATTTTCTCTGCTCCCATGCAGCTCTTTCGCTTTTAATGTGTTTTGTGCGACGTTAATGCCGTTTCTTTATAAACATTACAGAGGCGGTAATTTATGTAAGATAAAAAAGCGTTATTACTGGATGATGATGATGATGATGATCCGTATATACGCGTGTGTTGTTCCAGCATGGAAGTCGGTATTTATAAAGTTTTATGGGACATACGGGGTGATGCGAATAAGATTGGGAGGAGGGAATGAAGGGAGGATGGGTGGGATGAAAAAGCGATGAATTTCTATATCGAGCTGGCGCTGTTTTGTATGTACATATGTATGTTTTAGATCGAATTTTTCTAAGCCTGGATGCAATTTGGATTAAGACGGAATCCAGAGATCTCCTCGCAAATACACTTAAATTCGATAATGTTTTTCCATTATTATAATTTGGCGCCTTTTATGCCAGTCTATATAGAGGTGCACTCTCGCACACGTTATAACGCGGATGAAAATAACTCATTAAATATTAAGGTTTATCGGTTGCACCGCGCATGTAATTACTGCAAAAGGCATTTTGCTTTCCTGTTCGTGATTTTTTACTGCGACCTTTTTTTTTACTATTCTTATATGCGTTATATTTTTTTATGCAAATGGAATTAGGATAGCGATTTCTCTAACATATACCCTTAAGTGTTTTTTTAATAGGCGTATATTTTGCCCCCGTATACAGTTATACATTAACATAATCTTTTTTTTAAAATACATTTTGCAACGATGCACAAAAACATTCGCTTCATGTATCTTCATGTTTTCTCCCATGTTCAGGGATTCTTAAAAAGGCTTCATTGCTTTATTGTATTTATTGTTTAAAAATACATTGTTCTATAGATTTAAACACTATATATGATCTAAAATAATGTTGCAAATGTCCGTGTAAGTTAAAAAACAAACAAAAAAAACCACTCGTGATCATTTAGAAATATTGCACTTGCTAAACCAAATTGCTCTGAAATATATAGTGATAGGATTTACAGTGAGCTAAGGTATTTGTTTTCTTTCAAGTATAATTCAAGTATAATGGACAATCAAATAATTCTGTTTATACACGTTGTTTGGTAAAAGTAGTTTTCCGAAAAACTACATATCTGCTTGACGTGAAATGAATTTTCTATCCAAGGAGGAATGCTACAGACATTCCCAATCCTCTGTGCCTGCTTTATAGGATATCTGTTAATTGCAGAGTGGCACGCTAGTGCCTATTGGTCCAATTTGAGGTCCTCAGTTTGAAAGGAGTAAAAACGTTGTTGTGCCGGTATAGAAGCATCGGGATTTTGTATAATGTGAAGTTAATTAAATCAAAAATAAATCTGTGATGCACATATTTCACCAAGTTTGTAATATTTGATTCCACTTGTTAAAAGAGTCGGCGATTGGTGCTGACGTTTTATTGTATATCTATGTCAATATCTAATGCTTAATCATTCCCATTTTAAATTAATTCGAATGAAAGACGGTCGCAACCCAATCCCTCGTACATGACATACAACCACTTGCATGCCTAATTCATGAATAAATTACTGTTTCGGCTTTTATAATTGAAGGCATTCCAAGCTAAAACGTTATAAATATTAATTTCGACGGTTTTTTTGTTTTTTTACTGTTTCAGTAATTAGTGTATACCGTGTAGCCTTAGTTCATACCACATGCGATATAAACTGTTTCCATGATAATTACGTCTTTTATATTTATTAGAATTAGAAACAATGCGCGTTGTCTACGGTAGATTTTATACTGGATAAAAATTATACCCAGTTTGGTATACCCTAATTAATGAGTAGTTCTTACTTTTTTTTTCTTTTTCGGTCTATCGTTTTTTTTTTATTCCGTCTTGATAATAGATTTGCATAAACAAGGCAGGTAATAGTAGAAATAATTAATTGGATTATAGATTGGGTTGCAGTCTAATTAAGAAATAATCTATATTCAGAAAATGTGGTACTTGTTAATAGCCATGCATTTTGCAAATAACGATCATCATTTTAATACTTGGTAGGTGTATTTTTAATAGCAATTTTTTTAAACTAAGATTTCCCCCTCACCAATAGTTGGTTGGCTTGTCCATTGTTTTGGCGACATGTGTAGGCCTATAATTAACGATATTTGTTTTTCCTCTCTCCTTCTCTATATAAATGTCAAGGATATATATAGTTTCGTGCCAAAATAATTTGGATAAATATTGACATTATTATAAGTACACTATTTAATTGAATTTGGCTCTTTTCGTTTTGGCTTTTCTTTTGTAGTTATGGATCACTTTCTCAGAAAGTTTTTTTTTATTATTCTTGTTTTAATTTTTTGTTCAGAATACCAAAAAGTTTTTCGAAACGTCTTTACCAAATGCTTAGCTGATGTTTTTTCCGGATCGATATGCTATGCTGTATAACAGATGAGTACAACATAAAGAGTGAAATTTCATGAAAAACGTATACAGACTTCATTACTTGAATTTCTGCACGCCTTTTTTTTTGCTTCAAGTAAATAATTTTATGGTGTTTGTACTTCTTCCTCTAATTAAGTTTTATAGCTACATAGTATAGTAAAACTAAATACTTCATTAAAAAACTGGACTTTTATTGTAAATTGTATAATATATGTATAATATATGCTTCTAATATTTATACTTGGATATGTTCATTCACACAGTTCAACATGATTTTGTCTTAAAAATCAGCTTTATACACAGACTAGATTCATGTAGATGATATTTTGTATCTTTTGGCTTAGTAATAATACCCTCTTCATTAAATAAAGATATCCAGTATCTATTATGCCGAGTTTTTGTGTGTTAAATTTCAAGTTAATTATAGAATAAATACTATATAATAACTTGTCTTATAAACCTGATTTAACGAGTTAATATTAATTTATAGTAAATGTAAACTTTATTTAACATGATTGTAAGTTCTTGAAAATTTTATTTTAGAATCTCGTATATAGTTATGCAATCTTTGCAGTGTGCATGCATGCAAATTTGGTGGTAAATGAACAATATTCAAGTATTAAATGGCAAAAAAGTTACCGTAAACAATACCACAGTATTACAATATCGTTCACCTTAGGCTTCATGAAGCCTATATTCTGTATAATGTATATGTACCCTGCTTTTCTCTAATGATTATGTAAGCATGCCTTTGGCCACCATTTTGAAAACAATATTTCTGAATGCGTTGCAATTATGCTTAGCTCATAATTATATACGCCGTGCAAAGCATAATCTAAAATGCTGATTTGAAATACCGTCATATTTCTACCACGCGTCTTTTGGCCACTAATCATTAATGCCATTTGACATAAATATTATAATTTCTTGACATATATAATCCATTCTCAACACACTTTCCCCGTTTCAAATTTGTCCTAAATGCGAACCAAATCTAGTTTAATAACAATCTGAATTATGCAGTTTTTCACAGAAATGCTTTTCATCTATTAATCTTTCTATTGTTTGATTGGATTTTAATTGCTGGATTCATCTCTTGCATTTTTACGTTTTTTATACACAAGGATTGGTTGCCCCTAAAGCTATGGAGGCATTTTTTATATGTATTCCGAATGGGTGTATAGACCTACTTATGCTAATTGCTTTTTTTTCGCTTATTATTTCTTAAAATTATTTCTTAAGATTTATTCCCAATTAAGTTAGGACTAGCTCGTTCTGACTTTTTGCAGGGGATTACGGAAATTAATGATCTGCAAACTTCTAAGAGTGTTTCGATATAAAGGAAATTTGAAAGAGAAAAGGATGCATGCTATACGCTCATATATTTACTCAAAAACTGATGAAACATAGATTTTATTTATTGTGACACTTCATATTAGTTTATGAAATAATAGCAGCCAATAAAAATTCTCCCCTGCCTACATAAACTACGAATCTTAAAGCTTTCTCCCAATTTTCTCAAGCTATAACCATTCATCCCTAAGCTTATTACTTTTATGTGGATCATGAATTAGTTTTCGCAAATACATAAAACTAATACGCTTGCAATAGTGAATCTGTGCACTGATTAAAAATCAAATACAATTTTTTTAGTCATCATTTTTTGTCATTAGTATAAAGAAGTAGCTCATTAAACATTTTTCTACAAATGAAAACATGCACTTTCCTTAACAAACAAACTAAGCATAAAGTTAGGTTACTTAATAGTTTTGTTTGCGACATTATACTATATGCATATAAATAGATTTTACTTTTTATCCAGCTGTTAATCGCACATACATCGATACATTTCGGGTTGGAAATCTTATAGCCTGCATGCTTATTGACTATTATTACATTTATAATACATTTAAAGTAATATAAGCATTATAAGATACCAATTGATATATATATATATCATCCAAGGATGTCAGTAATGCAGTTA
This sequence comes from Julus scanicus, assembly GCA_034698625.1. Classification (NCBI taxonomy): domain Eukaryota; kingdom Metazoa; phylum Arthropoda; class Diplopoda; order Julida; family Julidae; genus Julus; species Julus scanicus. The sequence continues at coordinate 22,714 of JAQGBW010000219.1, read as the reverse complement.
TAGTCAAGAAAATGACATCAGGAGGATTAAAAGCAGAAACAGGATTTGATGACAACAAATCCTGTAATCAAACTTTTTCCATATTTCTGCAAGTTTCTGATCACTTCCGCTTACTATACTCAATATTTGCATACAGCCAGTGTAGACGACATGGGCATCATCGAACCATGTTTGTTTGAACCCTTTGAGAATTGATGCAATTTTTTTTGGTGGTCCATGCCTGAAAAACCTCGCATGAATAGCCCACGGTATATGGAAATTAAAAACCGTCTGAGAAATGCCTATCGAGACAATGTGTATGCCTGAAGTTTTTTTGTAGTGGATGTTGCATGCAGTCCAGTCTGTTTGTATGTTTGTGCGTGGACAGACTCGCCGATAGGGGGGGAGGTGGGCAGGTATCGTGTGTCTGTAACCTCAATCGTAACAAAACTCGCTCACTCCGAGCCTAACGGGTGCACCGGGCAAAAAAAAAACCACCTGTTTTTTTGCACCACTTTTGTGTACGTCGAGCAGGTCTGGTCTACCTGCCCATGAGAAAAGAATGTGTGCCCAAAGGGTTGGCCATTGTACCGCGGCGAGGCCTGGATTCGAAGAGCAGGTTATGTTTGCGGGTTTTGCTTACCTCTTACCCCCCCCCCCCCTTCCTCATAACCGTATACATATACACTCGTTGCAACCAAAGAGTTGTATACGGTTTATTTTTTTATTTTTTTTTTACCCTCTCTGCATGGTCGTACATGCGTAAATCGCGACCGAGCCAAGTGTGGATGATGGGTCACGACAGGCTAAAAAAAAACAAGTGCACGTATCCACCCCGTTTACGTATGCAAATTGGCAGAGCACAGAAAAAATCTACTGAGACTGACGGACGTTTCTAATGAATGCTTTTCTTGCAACGCGGCGATTAACTTGTTTTGAAAGAGCAGATTCCAGCCAGTTTTTATCAACGAATACTGGCGAGTCGCCACCCCTAGCGCCACTGAATGAATACCCCACCCCACCTACTTTGCTCGTCCGCCATCAATTCACAATTTTGCCCACATTTTTTTGCTGGTCCGCAGTCTGGAATTGCTTGCAACCCGTTGATTGCAAATCTATCGGAGTCAATTTATGCTAAGCCGCCATCTTGTTTTGGGCAATTGCAACCTTTTAACGTTGTTGTGTAGCAAATGTTGGTTTCATCAACTCGCTGTTTTTATACAGGCATGATATCGCTAATTATTTTCAAACGCAAAACACATGCAGTCATATTGATAAAAAAACATGCAAAATTGGAAATCAACGCTATATTCATGGTCACAATAGCGTTTACTAAATACTGCAGAAGCATTATATAAGTATGGATTATTTATTCAAGACCATTATTTTTTTTAACTTGACTACATGCAATTATAGAGTGCACTAAGAACAGCGTATATTAAGTGACCATTCATACCTACATAAAAAGATAAAGACAGTTTTATGTAGCATTCATTCATGCACTTCTCTTTTTTTCTGAACTATATTGTGTGCATGCGTTTATATACATGTATACATACAATAAGAAAAGCCGTTACTTGATTCAGATTGATCGAAAAAAATCGATGTGTAGCGTTAGTTTTATCTGTATTTTTATTGTTCAAAACTAAGCCTAGCAATCTTTTGAATAAATTAATGGCAATTTGCAACTTGAATGAATAACATGTAGATTTTTCTTGCATTTGTGGGGCGTAAACATGCAGATACATTTCTACATGTATACAGTGATTTGCAGACTTTAAACGATATGGTAGTAGAAAACCCAATGTATTTAGATTTTTTTTGCATAATTATTCTTTCGTGGAATTATTCCCCATCCGTGGCATTGTATGACCAAGATGTTTTAATGGTGGGAAAAGCAGTATGTCCACCTTTGTCCGTCCACTCTTGCATTAGCATTCCCATAATTTGATAGCAGACTGGACATTATGCATTGAAATCATGCCCAGCGCCCATTAGGAGTGCTATAAATTTAGCACGGTGTCCAAAACTCCATTCATAGGCAGACATTTTTTGGACGTTATGGGTGAGAGAGTGGCCACCACTGGGCTTTCCAGCATCCTTTCTTGTTATTTGGATACAATTTCCTTTTGTACTATAATCGCAAAATGTTCCGGGGTTTCTGTTTCCAAGCGTCCATTTTTCAAAGTTAAATTTTTTATTTACGTATTTGGTTGGTCGACCGTTACCCGGCTTCAAAAACTCTTTTGTGAATTACTAGCTATTTATTTATGTGCAATTGCAGGTGTTTTGGATGCATTTTGGTGGGTAGTCCCATATACACATTTCAATGGATGTTGCATGCTTGCTGCGAGGGGTCCATGTGGGACCCACCATTGTGCACCCTAGTCCGGGACAATGGAGGATAGTGTGGGGTGTGTTCCCCAGGGTCCCCCCTTTTCCTCTCACTCACAAACACTATTTTCGGTGTTCAAAGGGTTGACGAGCGAGCATGGGATTTTTCATCTTGATGCTGGGTAACCAAAGGGTTGCTCGGCAGTTTGGGGATTAGAAAACATGGCGGCTGAATAACCGTCCTGCATATACCATGCTTTTTTGTGCTTTTAAAAAGGATCCTACATACATACAGTATTCATCGTCCACTAACAATCTCTTAACCCTTTCTTTATTGCATGTATCACGTGCTAAATATTCGGAATTCAAAATTGCAATATATACAGTATTTCAAATTACACTAATGAATAATGTGAAATACAACGAAAAATTCATATTGAGCAATAATGTGTCATCATTTACACACATTTTTCAGAAAATATTTTAAAATCAAAGGATTGATTTTGTAAATTATGTTACTAACTGCTTGTTATTAAAATTATTATTTTATATAGTATATAAACTTCGGATTAACCGTCCCTCCCTTAGCTCCTTTCATCTAGCCCCAACCAGGACGGATAAGAGGGATTCTACTATATATATATAAAAAAGTAATATTCCATCGGTATTATGACGTCAGTATTAGTATAAGCCATGGGGAGGATTATACAGTTGTTAATTGATGGTTTCTTTCATGTGGAATATGCAGGGGAGGTCCGCCATAAAATCGATATAACTTAATAGTAAAATGAAATGCATAAGAGAGATGAGATTTTTTGCCTACGATGATTAAGTTCGAACTTGTGTTATAACCACATGTGGAAATCTTTACTACTGTTACCCTATACTATTTATTGTTCTTATTTTAGTAATTTTATTTTGATTCAAAACTGCGTTTAGTAACATTCAGTTTGAGTTGGATAAGTTCATCGGTTGTTGCAAACAAGCACCATGTTAAAATTTCTTCATGAGCCAAATACCGAATTTTACTATACGAAAAACACAGGTTTTTTATAACGAAATTGTTTCTTTTTTGCATTCCGAACCCCTGCCATTCGTTCTCATCCTGACAAATTTCTAGCAGGTCGAATACAAATTTAATATATGGCTAACCCCTTTGGTCCTATGTGCAAGGGTTTGGGATATTTCTATCCACCGTCGCACATGTTTTTTTTTTTTTTTTTGCACCCTATAGCCAAAACCAAGTTTTTTTTAAGTGCCCGTACAAATAAACGGTTTTTTCTCTGCATATTTGTCGATATTCAGGTCCCCAGCCGAATTGTTGTCTGTCGCGTCCATTTTTGTTGTGCGTGTACACATCGGTTGAAAAAGAAGGGGGTATACCTGTAAGGACCAGGTACGCACTTTTGTGTACTTGCTTTTTTAGGCAGGCAAAAAAATGTCTTCCGATGGGCCACGTTGAGGAGGTACCGCTTTTTTTTGGGCGGAAAATTAATGCACGGAGGGGGGGAAGAGGCTCTGTTTGCTGGCCTGTGCATGGAAGGGTTAAGGCGAGGGGTTTCGGACCGGACTTTCACACGTGCATTAGGCAGTGTGACAATAACCGGTTGACACCCTGGTCACACGTAGCATTAATCATTCGCCAGTCAACTTTTGCGCCACTTTCTATGGCGTGTCTCTTGTCTCTGGACCACGAGGGGGTCTCTTTGGATGCGGGATTGAAGATGCCGAGGAAAAGGGGTAGAAAAGCAGCAAGGGGTTTTTGGGATGGAGAAACGTGGTCAAGTCAGTGTCTGCATGGGACGATATCTTGCCCAATCTTGCGAATGTTTAGATGCGCAGACTCGAGGTATACATGACCAACCCCCAATATGTCTGATTTTTTTTTAAAAACGTTTACCCCCACCCTTGAGTTGGGCTTAAGTGTTGGCCTGATGAGGGACGATCTTAATATGGAGTCCAATTCTCAGGCCATCCCTGTTGCGTGACTTTGAAATTTTGGCCAATTTAGGTCCATTCAGGAGATACTTTCACCCGGGATGAATGGATGGTGGAATGATGATTAATGCTTTTAAAACTGCAAGATGGATAGCAAGGGCACTTAATTTAGCATTGAGAATAGTGTTGGCCCATGGCTATTATTGCTATATAAATGAAAGGGTTGAAATTATATAATAAAATAGTCAGGCTTCGTTTCTATATAGCGCTCTCAGGTTTGGGTTTGCTCATTGAAAAGTATAGATCCGAGCTTTGTGTGAAAATTATATGTGAAATTTTCCACAACGTATTTTCTGCTTTATACATTTTTTTTTTCACAAACTCATTATAAGTCACTATTCAGTTACTTCGGATATCAAATGACGATTTTCATCTAAATTTAGACCAATATACAAACGATATGGACAAAGTCATTTTTTTAATACTGCTTGCCTTATGCATTAAAATTACTTTCAAATGCTTACTTGAAAATGTGACATAAAAATATAGAATGATATAATAACACACGAACTTGTCAAATAATTTGCATGTTTTTTATTCGAAATCGGAGGAAACATGACTATAATGTGTTATTGATCAATTATAAGTATATTCCATTAGCATAATAGCTGAAATAAATTTGTGACTCAAATGTTCCCCTTGTGGACAATGTGAATTTTACAACTATTAAAATCCACCTAAAATTCATGGATTTCTTCAATTTCGATCTAAATCGATCGCGGCCATTGCCCTGTTTTTAGATAATTTTCTCTTCCCCACATGGTTTTGCGACATTGGCGGCGGCCATGGATGGGGGCGTGGCAGTCGAATGCTAATGACGTAGTTTTGCATACGACTAGGGAGAAAACCATAGAACACTATACGGGCTATATGAAACAATGACATATTGATAAACTGGGCTAAATGGTTCGCAAATATCGATACTTATAGAAATGTTTTCTCTTCATGTAAATGCGATAATTACATTGACCCACGATAGCAGTCATACTCTTTAATTTTTTTTTAAATTTCTTAAAATGGCGTTGTATCAAGTCCCGGCTTTAACTTAATTGTTGATCAGAGAAGGATTATCTAGTAGTGTGTTGTTTTATTCTACATGCAATATGCATTGTACGTTTTTTTTTTTTTTTTTTTTTTTTTTTTTTAAAATATTTAAATAATTTGAAACAAGTTTTTTTTCATATGCCAATGACAATGGTGGCACCATTAAATATTATGTATACTTTCATAATGGTCATATAATGGTTTATCATACAGTATATATGCTCTTGTCAAAGTCGACCTTTTGATTGTTTTTATTTCTCCATTACTTTATTGTGTTGGAAGATTTCCCAAGAAAATAAAGTCAAAAAACCTTTAAACATCCTGCATAAACACAGACAAAACATTCTTTAAATAATATATATACAGATATGCAACTTGGCTGCTTGCATTGTTTGTCTATAAAATGCCTTTATGTTGTTCTTAGATCTACGCAAATACATGTCGTTTACAAACAAAGTCCACAAGCTTGAACCTTCTGTCACTTTTCCATTTTTAATTTTCCGTAATAATCAATAACTGTAAAGTAAGTGCCGAAATATATGCTGTATATGTAATTTTTTTCATGTTTGAAATCCTATAAGGCACGATGCATTTCATATCTGGAAACCATTGCTTTGGTTTCTATGTCACGAAACTATTTTTTGAGATGAAAAACTGAACATGACATGTGTAGAAAGTGATATGAGAGATAAGAAAATGAAATATTTCTTTGCATGCTGAAATCTACCCAGTTAATTATGACATTCAGCAAGTTTTTAAGAAGAGAAAAAATCGATAATTTTCAGAGCTTCCTCATTGTTAAAACGGTCATGTACAACGCTTAATGTGTTATGAACCCCTTTTTATACAAAAAAAAAAAAAAATTAGTACTAATAAGGAATTTTTTTTCAAACGCTTCATGCTAGTCTTTTTGATGTCATGGATACTAGCGTAATGAAGCTGTTCATACAGGAAATTTTTGTCAATGCACAGAGAATTGCACCTAAGTCATATTATTATGCAACAAATAAAATACGATGATGTTGGAGTTATACATCTCTTGTACCTTTACCGCTCGTAATTTATTATTTCATATATTGCTTTATATAATTCAGTGACTTAACAGTCGAGTTGTTAAAATATGATACACATAAAACAATGTGCTGACTCTAGCCTTATACGTGACAATGCATGCATACATTCCTGCAAGTATAAGCACTAGATGTTTTTTTTTATTCTAATTTCTGTAAGCTCCTAAACGTATTCATGTTTCTAGATGCAGTCCAGACATAAATAGTGCTGCTTACCTGGGCATAGCTAGACTGGGGTCTAATTTGAATAAAGACATTTATCTTACATAAATATGTGGGCCATCCACGCTAAGAATATGCAGCAAAAAACCAGGCTATGTGTGTGCAAGGAGATCGATAAAAAAACCGTCGACTTCAAAGGTTCTATATATAGGGTAGCTAAGGCCCAAAAGAAACTACTTTTTTTGCACTGTCTCTTCTACTCGGGTTATGTATCCTGTCCCTTAAGGAGATGCAACAATGCGGAGGGGCGAGAAGCAAAGGGGTAACGTTTGCCTGGTTAGGACGACGACTATAACTGGGGGGGGACATCGAACCAGAAATTAAAGGTGGAGAACAAGAGATTATCACCAGTTGACAAAAATAACCATTAATCTTGACACCCTTTGCCCATGCGGCTTGGACCTGCCGTGAAGATAGATGGCAGTGCGGTGCACATAATGCCAGAGTGGCAGTATGGGAGATCAGATAGGCAGGAATTCATGAAGTGACAGAGGGTGCACCTTATTCGGCGTGGACTCAGGTATTCAAAATGTAGGCCGCAACAGTTGTCACTCTCTGGACGTCCATTTGGATGCCAGTCACTCGGACATTCATCATCCTCTTATCGTGCATAAGATAAATGTTAGGAAAGATGAGTTTTAGGGACCATACACGCACAAAGGGACGTGATGGTAGCGTTTTCTAAAAAAAATCACTGGATGGCGCTGCGGGAGAAGGGTATTTCCCATATGCAAATTTGTGAATCTAATTTCGTGGTAACTTTTAGTAACTGGTGCAAATTTGAAAGGGGCAATTTCAAATGGTGCAGCTAGATATAAAGTTAAACTTGTATACCACATGGTTTTTATATGTTAATATTATTATATTATATACCGAATTGTTGAGTATTTCGCATGTACACATGTCTATGTTTCAATTTACGAATACAATAATCTATAATATACTAACTTTTATGGTTGATGATTTGGTGCAGGGGGAAGGTTTTGTTTCTTCTGTATATAAAACACATTATGAACGTGAAAATGCCAATGGGAAATTTAGCGTCACGTGACCTTTACTTAAGTACCAGCCGGTGATTATGAAAATCTGCAAAAAATGGAAATTAACGGCAGAAAATTGAGGCACAGTTAGGTATTCCTGAAGGTCCTATTTGTTTTATGGAAGCATGTTTAGGGACGATATTTTACTCTTAACCTTATCAAACGCAAGCATAATGGTATACCAGGCATGTACATTAAATGCATTATTAAGCGTATGACCTACATGACATTATGCATATTGTTACGAGTCCCATGGCCTTTTAGGGAAAACAAGTTGTTCGGTTAAGTTTTAAAAAATATTTGAGAATAAAAACTTGTTTGTTTACAACAAATAAATGCCTGCGTGTATACCCATTTCCCCCTCAAACGTTATGCTTTTTCTAAATAATAGCTATTATTGTAGTTTTTAATTGTTGCAGCTTGTCATTATCATCTCACGTTTATGTATGAAATGACAAGGCAATATGAAAAACTATTTTATTTTCCAGTATATCGAATACAAGTGACTATACGACGATCAATACTCAAGATCGATACAATGAACGATCTTATGCTTATTTCTGATTGGCTGTATAATGTAATGTGAGATATTGGTATATTGCACAAAATGATACGTATTTCAATAATATTTAACATGTTTCATTTGTACATTATTTGTTTTAATTTAGCTTACATACAGGGCTATTAAATTTAGTTTACGATTAAGGCATTATTCTCATTTACAACTTGTCATTTCAATACCATTTCCTGAACATTTTTTAGCACACGCATGTACAATGTATTGATACAATTATTGGATATCTAATTTGCCTTAAAGAGTTAGTTTGACTTCTTAATTGTATTAATTCGACCTATATGCGTGTATATCGAGTTGCAAGGAATTCTTCCTTGGTTTAGGCATAAAAAGAGCTTGTTTCAATATGTATTGCATGCATAATGTTAAACGGTCTCGTTGCAAAGGTACATAAAAATTCAATTATCGATATGAAGATTTTTTTATTTATTAAATAGGTATATGTATATAATGAGAACATTATACATATTATAAAACGATATACATGCAGGGAGAAGTATTCAACAGAAGCATGCTTACTGTCAAGGTGTCACAATATTTGTTCATTTCTTTGATATTTCTTGTCGGTGGTGATCATGTTTTCAAATTGTGGGATGATGATAGCCTTATAATCTCACATTATGGGAGCTGTTATCGAGATTATTAATTGCGATAAAAAGCTATCAGTATACATGTGTGACCTTGACGTTAGCACACCTAGTTAGCACTTATGTAATTTGAAGTAATAATTAAACTCTGCGTGCGTTTGTGTCTACGTTTTTGGCGTACGCGTTTATATGAACTGAACACGCGAGAGTTTGCTTTAATAGGTTCGGTCTTATGCAAACATTTATCGCATATGAGGAACACAAGTGCGCTGGTTTATTAAATGCGAGCTGCACATGTGCTAACTGGAGTTAACTTTATTTTGTCATACACTTCCTGTAAAATATCATCAAGGTGAAAATTACATTTATTAAACACAACCATTACAGGATGCTTCATTACATTTATACTTAAGCAAAATTAATTCATATAAATCCACGTTTTTAAATCAACTATATATATCATAGCTAACCGATATAAGTTCAGCATAACGTAACATTGGAAATTAAAAGCCACGTGACGTAACTTTGCTTAAAGTACTTGAAGAGTACACTTGTATAAAAGTATGCAATGTTCAGAGGTGTTCCAAGAAGCTATGAGTGGTGGCGCCACATGTAAGACACGTAGACCTAAGCATCTTGAGTTCTGGTCCACTTCTTGGAATTTGTCCTGTCAAGTGTCAAGGAAGTGATGGCTTGACAGCTGTTCTTTATGGTGCAATCGTCTCAATAACCCCACCTTTTACTCACCTAGGCCAACAATTAGGTTTCCACCCAACACAAGTGCCAATTGTTACCTGGAGAGTTGGCTAATACCTGCCTGGGGATGCGTCCGGTGCCTTGACCACGGTCCAGTTGTTCATCTGATAAGGCCACTTAAGGCGTTAAGTGGCAGCTTTTACTTTCTCTTTGAAACTGACAAAAGCCCTAACCTGTTGGGCTCAGTGGGTCCCCTCATTTAGGGAGCCCTATCAAAACGTGTTCATCGGCCCAAATAATGGAGGGGCAGGGAGAGGGTGTGCTGTGTATACACAAGCGGCGGTTCCCCTCACCCTCACCCTCACCGACCCCAGGGGCGGGCACAAAAAAAATCAGCCGTGGGGTAAGAGTGATTAGGGTAAAAAACGGTGATGTGAGAGGAAGGGCTATGAAAACTGAGGCTGACATGTGTTCGACACTTTTATGAGGGCCTCCTTGTATTTGGTTTAACACCGAGTTATTATTGAGGTTGGTTACAGAGGAAGAGATCACGCTCGAGGTCTAGGACTCGCCAATTGCCAATTGGGTTTTTTTACCCCTTGCCCGGGTTACCCCACGCACACTCACCCCAGGCAATGGCAGGGGCTAGGACCCCCTCCCTCAGGCACGCAACAAGTGCGGCCATATGCAGGAATTCCATGCATTTTTTTTTTTTTTTTTGTTGCTGCCCTTACCCCAGCGGAATTAATCGGGGCTTTTATAGAGGGGCAATATGTGCGCCCTGTACAAATGTTCGTGTTGCCTAATCGGGACCCATTGAGAATAGAATGTCACTTCAACCCGCGTTGACCCCACCAGAGATCATACCTCCCACACTTGCCTCCAAGGATCAACGGGTTGCTAGAAGTAAGGGGTCAGGTATATGTTTAGGCAGACAAGTTGCCCCAAACCCATTTTTAATGTAATCGGCGATTAGGTTGCATTCCATTAAATTGCTTACAATCTATTAATCTAATTTGAAATGGCCCGTTAATAATCATTTACATCAGGATATGTATGCAAGGACTACGTTTTTGTTTTCGGTATTAGAGTGCAAGTTCAGCAACGGCAGTGAAACGGAAGTATAACGGCTAACGGCTGGGAATCGGCTTACGCGGCGGGGTAACGGCTTATGCAGTACTATGAGGCCTTGCCACTGACATAATCCCATCGAGTTTTTTGTATTCCGGGTTATCAGATTATGTTGAAAATCTCCAAACTATCATAAACACATATTTCAATACTACATTTGTTTAAGTTTAATTTTGTAACAAATATCAACTTAGATTTTCTGGCTATACGTTGAACGGATCAGGTTGATTTATGCTGTATTTCTTCATGCCACTGGGTAATCAGATTTATTTCGATACACCCTGCAAATTGACAAGTGTTGATTTTTCAAGGATTTCCTGATGCGATAAACAACCATACAGAGGTTGTTGCGTGTGTCTAGTGGTGTTTCCTGCCATTGTTCCATCGCATCATTGTCACTCAAGAACTTAACCATTTCTTAAAAATTCATTATTGGTTTACGTGCACAAATGCACTTCCATTTCAAAGTTGTGCTATTCCTGAATACGGTTAGGCAATTAAAATCTACATTATTGGCCATTTTAAATACAGGCTTGCTTTATTTTTGTATTTTTATAAACTGAAAATGTTAATTTGTTTAACGAAGTCAGTCATTAGCAAATCGTATTAAAAAAGAAAGTTATTGAATTATTTATCAATTCATTAAAGGGGTGTAAGTCCTGTGACTGATAATGGTTACAATATCGAAAATATATTTCCTGACATGTACAGTGTTTCGAAAGTCACTACATTGGATTACCCATATATGCTTAAAAGCATGCGTTTGGCGCAATGACTTGCCATAGACTGCAATGAACAATTTTGGATGTCACAAGTTGGTTGATGATGCATCGTTCGTAGGCTTATTAAACAACATAATGGAGTGTCAAATACGCGACCATGAGACACTTCTTGGAGGCCGGGATCACGGATCGTACCTAATTGGAAGATTATGAAATAATTGACCCGGGGTCAATGGATTCCACCCTCCAATCACTTGCACGTTTTTTGATGATTAGTGCTGCATTACCATTTACTCAAATCAGCAAAAATGAATTGCCATTAAATATTCGTTGTTGCTTTTTCCCACGTGCCTTATCCTCCATGACCCCTGGCCCTCCGCTGGAGACGGCACCCATCCCTCTATCTAATATTTGCCAATAAATCTTTCCCACAACGGTGAAAGCACGCATTTTTATAATCTTCTTGGCAGATGCTGTTGCAGGCTGCATGAACCAAACAATTAGCTTATTCATATTCATATGGATTTTTTTTTCTCGTCTTTTTCATCTGGTCGGAGGATTATAGAGGATATGAAGTTTCTTTAGGTGGGATACGGCTTGTAGCACCGGTTGCTTTTTTGGTCGTCTCAAGTGCTTGGGATTGATGAAGAAATAACACTTTTCTTATAACTAGAGCATCTTTGCATCTTTCACAAGAGAAGCTAGTAGCTCTAACCGGAAACGCTGACTTCGCCAAAGTCAATAGGTGTTAAGTTTTAGATTATACCTTGTTAAATAGTTATCAGAATAAACTAGATGTTTATTTCTATTGCTCTAAAGATAAGTTTAGCTCAGTTTTGGTTTCCTGTAAATTTAAATGATAACTTGTCAAAAAGTTAACAAAGCATAATCTAAAAGTTAATATTCGGTTATGTATAAAACTTAACACTATAGATACCGTCAAATTGGTGATTGAATAGCCTTATAGTCAGCTTGTTCTGATGTTACATTTAGATGTGGTAACTTCAGTGTTGGAAATGTTTGTCAAGTATTGGAAAGTTCATACATTTTTGAATTCTGCTTAAATATACATTTGAAAAAAAAATTACAATGAAGACGTATTTGGAGTTGTACAAGTAGATATATCGTGAATAGGTTTTAATTTGGGTATGTTTGGCTTTGTTTGATTTTTCTGGATGGCCCTCATCTTGTCCACGCCGCAGCCAGTGTTATATAGTGCACATTAACCCCTTCGTTCGCCTAATAACCTAAAGGAGAATTTCCGCCCTATCGCCATTGCCGATCTTAATTACTTTCTACTTCCTCGATTCTTTGTGAAAGTAATGAAATAGACGAATTTTATAGGTGCAATGGAATCGTACGATGGAGGTTCGTTCGTGTTCTCTGAGGTGATGACATCACCTCTTCTGACGGGGCAGATGAGCTCTGGGAAGAAGGGGGTCAGGCCTCTACGGCGCTCCTGACTGTGGCGCTCAAATTAAATGCCAATCGACCGACTTAACCAATTTATTAACTGCAATGAGTGACAATTTGTTCGATTAAAATGCGGAAAGACGGCCAAATTGCTAATGAATACGGGGGAGAAGCGAACGACGTTAAGAGGAATAGACCGGTTCTGACGTTTAATCTGACCTTCTGACTTCCGTTAATTGGCCTGGGTTAGCCAGTGGGGTGGCTTCACCCACCAACAAAGGGGCCCCCTCTTGTTAAATGAAACAATGGGCATTGGTATCGCCGATTAATGCGATGACGAGGACCTTGTGTTCAAATACTGTATACGATTTCATTGCAAATTATAATGCTTACATTCCGGATAATGGAACATGTGGTCCCAAATCAGGATTGTATACAAATGTTTCTTTGGAAATGCAAAGCAATGTCCCATTATGCTGTATACTATAACTGGAATGGCCCTTTGGTTGTGCAAAGGAATGGATTTCAAAAATGTAATTTTAGCTACATAGTAGTTTAGAGAGGTTACTTGCTAATCGTAAAAACGGGATTTAACAATGGAATGTAATCTTACATCTGAAAGTATTTTACGATGTAAATACATTACACAAACACCCTGTAAACTTGGGTGATACTGAGTCCTGCAGCCCCTTTAGCACCAAGAATGTTCCTTTCCCGGAAATTAATCCGAGATTTGAGTGTTGCGCTAGGGCCCTTATATATACACAGTAAAGAATTTTATAGGTTAGCTCTGCAAGTTAGTTAATTTCACTTGAATGGGAAGCTTTTTTTATTACCTTTTGCCGTGCGTAGAAGTCATTAAACGACCAATCCGAACGGAAAATAACCTGTTGCTTGAATTGTGGCATATATATTTAATATTTTTTTTTTCAAATCCAGGTGCTTTAATGACCCTATAAGTGAATGCCAGGTTTTGGCAATTTAAATGCGAGGATAATATATATGAGCACTATTTTTGGACTTATGTTTGTACTATTAAATGGGCGTTTGTTATATACACTTAATAGGGTTATTTATATTAGCAGTTTACAAGTTTTAGCTGTCTGATTTCGTGATTGACTTCAGCTTGCATGTTTCACGAGGGTTGGAATGAAAGTTAAAAACTTTTTTAAAAATGACATGAAATTCGGGCCCATTCAGTTGCGGGTTGAACAAAAGCACGTGCCATTCATGACGGAATACAGGGCGATCGAAAACTGTAAGTATTTAAATATAGACCGCTAATTGATTTTTTTAGAAAAGCACCATGACATGCATTGACAAACTTGTGTATACTTACATAAATGAGCAACTGTCTAAATCAACTGCAGACAATGTGTATCGCCTACAGTTATAACGATATAACTAGCATGTCCAGTTGCTCTCAATGTGCCATGTCACATACGTTATAAATTCATATGTAATACAGTAAACATGTTAGAAACATGATTTTTATTTTTTGTTGTTACACACGTAATATTCAGACAGTATACTACTATATTATATGTATATTATAAACTATCACGTTTCGTTAAAAATAATCTGTAGCAGTTCATTGGCGGACTGGGTCTACAATAGGTACCCACCCACAACTACTGTGTGAGACTTAATTAATTTTTATAAGAAATGAATACAATTTTTAAAAAAACCCAATAAGTTGAAAAAGCTATTAAGCTGTAAAATAAAAAGTCATTAAAATATTTAACATATTTTGAATGTTTTAGGGAGTTTACTTCATCAACAACAACTGATCGGCACTAGATACTGGTATACTCAGTATTGTATACATGTACTGTATTTAAAGTTATATCGTATAATATGGTAATGATTGTGCGTGGTTTATCCAAAGCGTCACAGTGACGTCAGAACGTTATCAATTATAGTTTTATGCTTGAGTGACATAGGACATTAACCTCAACAAGTGTGATCTTCATTGATCCAGATTAAAAATGAGCTATTTCACCAGTTTTTCAATTTTTTTTCTCATTTTTTTATTTCATTTAAAACATTGGGAGCGAGTATTGTCACCTAAATCTATAGCTAATTTATATTAGACGAAAACACGGATTCGAATGACTGGTTTCATCATTCACGGTTTAGCGTAATCGGCAGTTTAACAGGCTTTAATCAGGGCTTATTTATCAATATCACTGTTTAAAACTATTTAATCACTTATCAAAGAATGGTGTAACCGGTCATTTTGGTTTTTCTTATAGTATACAGCGAGTGTATGTAGACCCATTTTGAAGTTTTTTCACAACCCCCAAAAAAAGTTTCTTTTTTGTTTTCTTCCGCATTTGAAAGCAGGAAATGTTTTTCATTTTATCTGGTGTAACCCTTTCGTGCTGGTCAACTACGCTGTCATGGGGTGAGATTTTTATTAGTTTCGAAGGTGGAGTAGCCTCATAAGGGGCGTCGTGACAAGACTTGTTCCCATTTTGGTTTTTTCATGATACTCGCATATCTAAAAATGTACATAAGCATTTGAAGGATTTTCATTAAAATCTGAAGTTTATGTGAAACTTGTTCGCGATAGTACACAAGCTTGCAAATAATAAAAAAATTGTTTGAGGGTAATTATTAACGTTATTACCGGTTGGGCCTTGGAGGAGATGGGATTTGCATGCAGGATTTATAGCTAAACCCTCATTTTTGACTTTTCAAATATTGATTCCACATCTTGTTTAAAGTTTGCAATATAGAATAGCTCCAATTTGTAATTAGTTTATGTTCACTTTTCAAGATATGCTCTGAATTTATGTTGGGAGTTATACAACTATATCTTATACTCAACCCACTTGTTAAAACAAGTGAATACTTATATAATCGATAATACAGTGTAGGACTGATTGATTGGATTGCATTTATTAAAAAATGTCTTTAAAAATAATGTAATTAACGTTGTGTTGTACTCTTTTGTGTCATTCAGTGCCATCTGTGATCTACTTCATCAAAATGAATAGGGGGAAAACATGACTTTCTGTTTATGTAAAACATTCACTGACGCCCTCCTGACTACCACAGGAGCTTATGCTGTATACTAATTTCCTTACAAGCTGATTTACATCTGATATCATGTCTGGACAACAACAACATAAAATGTTCCTGATTTTTTATTGCTGCATCTCAGCATGCTGCTCTTAAGGGTCAGTTGGACAGACTCCCTACAATCTTCTTATAAACTTAATAAAGAAAAAAGGATTGGGAAAACATATTTGACCTGAAAAAGTTGTAGAAAAAAAAGTTTGTATGAGGTTTGTAGGGTGATTTTGTTCATGGAACCAATAATCAGCGTCAATTGTCTAACAGTTCTCTAGGCTAATGCAATTATGCATAATTATACACAGACCTAGTTTAAGAAACTTTCATGGGCAAAAACATAGGCGTTATAGTTAGCCTTTTGGTTGACTCGTATACGAGCATGCAGGTTAATTTGTTCAAAATAAATTTTATTGAAAATAGCCATTTAGCTTTTTATTTTATAAAATTTGAAGGACTATAAAAGCGAAGTTAGTAACATTTTTATGGTATGATTGCATACATCGGATACCTATATTTTTACCCAATTAGTAAGAAAAGCATGCAGATTTGTCGAAATTAAATTTTGTTGATGTCAGTCACTCTGCTTTTATTTCATAAAATTTAAGTCTATAAAAATTAAGTTAGTACAATTTTTATAGTGACATTGCATACATCAGATTCCTGTATTTTGACCAATTAGCAGGCTTTTGCTTTTATAACAATGTAAAATCCAGTGTACTAGGTATGTTTATATTTCTAATTATAGCAAAACTGAGTTGAAAATAAGGAGAAGCAGTATAATAATAATAAGCTTTGAGAGAATAAAATTTATATTTCTAGATTTATAGCCGAAAATATTATTGTCTGGAATATTGTTCTAATGGAATTTTGCTTGTCTTAAATTCTGAATTTTATATCCTCAAATTATACTTGATTATTTAACATTGTTTTAACATATACAGATTTTATAATATATGATTGTTTTAATTGATTTCTACAAGTTGGTTATAAAATCTTTACTTACTTGCTGGAATGCTTTAATTTTTGAAAGAAAACTATTTACATTTTATTGTTTATGATGCGATTTTGAAAACCATGGTTTTTAGACATTTGAAGACTAGTAAAGTTATTAACTTATTATGTATGGATATACATATGTACAGTATATACTGTACACGTATATTATGTTTTTTCGTTCACTCTTCAATGCATTTCGTTGCTACACTTTTCGCGTAAAATCGAAATGTGGACACTTTGAGGATGTTAATGTGCGGTTTACCAGAGATAAATAGTTTATATTTGTATGGGAAATTGGAAATAAATGACGAATATACTGTACGTGGCGGACCAGTTATACATTTATCGACCGTCGTATATTGGGTACATTATTGGAACCTTGGCGATATTTCGAGCATTCTGGAATTTATATATAAAGGACGAGTTGTTTGTCCATTTTTTTTTCATTAAAGTCGTCTCATTGTTTGAAAAGGGGCCACGTGTCATCCCCCCATCGCCCAATACTGGCAATCGTTATCGAATACACGTGTTCCAGCGTATTGATTACTGGTGCACTCAGGTGGATTTTGTTTACAACGTGCACCTTTTAGGCCCCCGTGCGACGCTACCTTGCCAAACTTCAAATAACGGGGGTAAACAAATGTTTGTGTTTACTCTGAAAACGTGGATAGATCCCTTACCATGCACACAATAGGTCGCTATGAAAGATTCGTCCTGGTTAAAATGCTATATAATTTCTGACGATCTACATGTATTGTTGGTGGGGATCGAGATCCGGACTCAGTGCATGCAAACCTTCTTTTTTTTTTCACCTTTTCAACTCCTGTTGCCATACGAGCGTATAATTTGTAAAATCGAAAATGATTGCGGAAATAAGACTGCTATGCATTCATGATCTCACCAGAATTAAGGCATATGCTCAGGGTTGGACCGCAAGTTTCCCCTTGGTACTCGGGTAAGTCGTCAACGAGTTTTTTTCGGGTTCAAATCTGATGATGGTGTAACGGCAACAGGTGTTCAACAGGAGAGAAGAACAGTTCCTGGTTGGGAACAGAAGTTGTTTTGTGCCTTTCAGACCATTGTTTCACTGAAACTTACAAGGATCTTTAGGATTTTGAAGCATTAGATATTTATTGTTACAGTTATGTTATGTCCTATTTATTTTTTATTTTTCTGAACTCAAGGAGCAATAACAGCATACTGCTTGTTGCCTTGTAATTTTTGCTCCATTTACAGTAAAATCCGTTTTATCCGTCCTGGTTGGGACCAGAGATTGGTGGTCAAGTGAGAGAACCCGGTAATCCGGAGTTTATATATACATAATAAAATGTATACATTTAGTAACATATTTGATTTATTATTTATATACTATTGATTAGCAATTAATTAATTTGCTAAATTAATCGTGATTTTTATTTCTTTTTTAAGAATAATTTCTGTTTCTGAAAAATGCAACTTGAAGATTCTTATTGTTCAACGTATATTGCAGTAGTGTATCTGCAAGTATACGCCATAATACGTATATCATGATGTAAAATTTTTCATAACTTCAGATATACATGTACTATAGTTTATATATACTATATTACATATAAATAATGCATTATTTTAGAATAAATGCATATTTCAGTATATAATCAGCATGGAATTTTAAAGATGTCAGTTTAGGTTTTTAATGTAATATCATTAACTTTGACATTGATCCGATAAATCGAACATTTTGTTCAGATTCGTGACGGTTTTTTCTAGTGAAGGTACAGTCAACTTATGAACAATAAAACAATCCCGGTTACGCATTTTTTAAATTTTTTATATGTAAAATGCCATTTTGTTGGAATATTCATAACCGCGTTTTGATAGCCATTAAGGGCAATCGATACATTACACCGCTAATTGGAACTTGTCCATCGTTTCTGCATGCTGATAGGCCTCATCAGTTTTGAGGAATCTTTCCAACCCTCCATAATCCAACCTTATACACCTTTCAGTCTAGCCTAAAGGCAGTGTGGACCTTCTTAATATTTGATGCTAATGGAAGGGTTTATACTATATAAATGCAATCATTTTGCGTTTACCGAATGGGAAAAAAAAGAGGCAAAAAAACTGAAGCATTGCGAGAGGCCCTGGCTATACAGATAATGGATAGTAGGCGTTAAAAATATGGCTTTGTAAGGAAAGATTAAAAACGAGGTTAAAGTGGTGCACCCACGCTTTCCCTGTGGTCTAGGCCCTCTCATTAACCGGCTGTTGTTCCGCACGATTCATGAAAACTTCAAATTACTCTGGCCTAACTTTTTTAATTTTAGTTGTGATATAAAGAAGGACGCTCTGTTAGTCACTTCGGTCCCTTTTCATAAAATCTTTAATTTAGGCGTGAAATGTAACTTATAAGCCCTCAACCGGATGAAAACCGAACGTGGAGGTACATGTCCGGTTTTCATCCGACTCGACAGTAACTAGTATATTGTCATTGCAGATACATTTACGATATTGTGCCGTTACAATTCTGAATTGCAAGCCATTTACAGTTTCTGTATTTATGTTCAAATGCCAATATATTGTAATGTTGTAGTGTCAGAATGTAAAATGCATTCTGGAGCTAACATTTAGGTTACTTCAGTGGAGTTTTACACACAATGGTGTATGTAGTCTCAGAATTGAAAATACATTCTTCTTATCATACATTCTGAATGTTTTTTGAAGCTAACATTTTAGTGACCTCAGTGAAATTTTATACCCCCCATGGACTTTCCAAGTCTTTAGCTTATAATTGACTTGTTTCAGATGATTGTAATTCTACAGTCATTCTATGTGTTAAACAGAGACACTTAATGGATAACTGAATTGCCTCAGAACGGTTGTCAATTCACCCAATAGAGGAGGTCTACGTTACAAAACGGCGCATGTGCCATGCATGAGCGCCTCTAGTGGCCAAATTTGCTGGGGGGACAGCCCAGCGTCGTCCATATAGCATTTCCATTGGTTTTGCTCATTTAGCAACGGATTTTTGTGATATTTGAAAAATTTAAAGTAAGTTTTTGAAATTTAAGAGTGGAAATTTCACTTTGAGAACGTGTAGGCCACGTGCTAACCATTTTATTTTAAGAAAACGGCGTTTGATTTGAATGTCACCACGTGTTTCACTTCCATACATACAATAAATTTATTTCTTATATTGGAGTTTGTAGGGGTCCTGTGGTATGAAATCTTGGAATTGACGTTCCTAAAGTTGTTTTTACGACATAGAACGCAACAATTCCACTTCATAATGTTTGAAAACCCTTTTGAAGCGCGAAATAAACACGTGTAACTCAATGACTTTGGCCGGTCCCCCCAGGAAAGACCCTAAAACTACCACAGAGGGCGCTAAACGTAATGTAGACCTCCTCTTTTGCAATCAAAGAAGGTCTATTCGATTTTAGGTCTTTTTTTTTGCAATAGCTGCATGTTAAAGCTATTGTTCCGACTTCCATCCGTTTGCCTTGTAGCCAACACGAGTTTTCCATCCTCCTTTTGCTTTCGAAGTGAATTTGATTAATATACGATCTCCATCATTCCTTGTGTTCCCATCGTCCGTCTGGTGTCCAAAGGGTTCTGCCCTTGCTCGTCCAATGGGGGTTGAGAGAGGGTGTGGCCTCGGTGGTCGTATACTGCAGTGCAGCTGAAGGAGAGCAGGTGGAAGATGCACGGACGTCACTCAGTGGTCAGTGGGATGCTGGACAGCGGCCGGCGATTGTATCGCGGAATGCTCTCCAGGGGCGCTTTAATGAGAAAGGGCACAACCAATGAGAAGGCCTCTCCTGAACATATGGCCGAATATCATTGGCAGGCGGCCATTAGTTAATATGCAAATAAATGGATATTCTCGGAAGAGCAAAGGCTGCTTGTTGGCCATGTCTCTTCTCATGCATTAATGCGATATGCTCTTGATATATCGCTATAATGCAGGCTCGAGTGGTCAAGAATATATATCACACTTATGCGGGCATGCGTATATACATATACTCTTACAAGAAGCATCTTTGTATATATAGAATCACCCAGGCCTGGCTATATCTGCTGCTTTGCAACAATTCTGAAAATAGACATTGTGTGTATATGCAATGCAAATATTGTTTGGTTTAGTTTTAGTTGAAGTTTCTGTTATAGTTCCGAATAGTTTCAACAAAAAAACAAACAACGCATGTAATATAATTATTCATGCTTAAGGTACATTTTTAAAAAAAGCGTAACTTCACTTTTAATTTAAATACGCACAGAAGCTGATACTTATAACTATTAACAAGTTTTGGCAAGTTTTATTTGACGCCTAATTATCTTTATGCAAACCAGTTTTTTGATTTAAAATCTTGTAAATTACGAAGTAATCTGGCTGTGTCAAGGCTGACATCGGCCTCATATTTATAAAAAAATATATCTAGAAAATCGTTTGCAAGTACAAGGCCATGCAACGCGACAATTCAATTTATAGACATGAACATGCTATATAGTATAATATATAGAATTAAATATGTGATGTATTATTAAAATGACTAACACAACTGTCATTAAGAATATTTGGGCAACTATAACTGTTTGGAAATAATAGGTTATTTAAATTGTAAATTTTTGATTTGTTAGAAGTATATACTACTGCCAAGTTAAATAAGGCTGGCCACTGCTCAACTGGCATTAATAATAATATAGTTTTTTGTTAATTAAAAATGAGGTCAGTTGTACCATTTTCGTTTAGTTCTAAAATGACTATTAATTTGTGGGTTATATGCAGTGTGCATCTTTCATATATATATATATATATATATATATATATATATATATATATATATATATATGTATATAGTTGCACTATGCAAGCATAAGGGAAAATCGAGTCAATGATAAATGTATGATCTACATTTAAATTCAGAAAATATGTATAGCTATTGCATTTTTATTTCGGATGAAGAAATTTAAGATATCTCAAATTATAGAATTTTTGTGTTTTGATGAATTTAAGTTTACTTTGATATTACCACTGTTAATATAAATTTATACGGTTTCTTTACCCTAATACTATTCGTGTTCTGTAAGTATTATTCAGAAAAAAAAATATTTTTAACAATAGCTGAAATTCCTGAAAAATATATCTTATTTCATAATATTTGTTTTAATATTTAAATTGTCCATTTCAATGATGCGTGTTAGCAGTTTATTGCTATGCCTTTATCATTTTTATACACTTGTAGCTCAATGCGCTTGGGATAGTTTTTTTTTAACCTAGGAAATAAATTTTAAAACATTTACAGAATTTCATAAATTTTAAGAAATTCCATCTTTTTATTAGAACTAACCGGACATACGGGAACATTAGAATGGAAGGCTGACATACTTGTATTCGTCAGGAAAAATTCAACAGGCGACATTCGTAAGTGTTTGTTTTAAAAAGTGGACAATATAAACATTACGTATAAACAACTCTAGTAATAAACTAAAGCAAGCATGTGAAACGGCGCAAAAGTGTTTCTCTTTCAGTATTTTTTTTAAACAGTTGTCCTCCATTTGCAAAATTAAATAAAATGGTTTAGGGCTATTTGATATTTAGTGCAAACGCAATTCCCAATGAAAAAAAATGTGATACTGAAGATATGGTTTGTCATTCATTAAATAAGAATATTGCTTCATTGCAGAAGAAATTGGCTGTGGAACTTGTTCAAGCAAAATAAACGCCGCCACAAAAGCGAAATTAGATAGCATATGCAATTATAACATAGGATATGTGGATAACTCCAATTGTTAAACGCATGGGATCACTCATCACAAACTGGAACATGAAATTACTGTCGAAATT
>JAQGBW010000218.1:0-52819 GCA_034698625.1 Julus scanicus | reverse complement strand
TTTCTATTGCTTATTTATTAAGCTATTTTAAACAATTTTTATTTTTATTTAATCTATTTTTGTTTGGCTGTGAGTGTAGTTTAAAATTTCACCCATTGAAAGTGATAGGTTCTATACCCCCTTAATTTGAAAAAAATCTACCAGCTCAAAGTGAAAAACAACAATATGATGCACTTGCTGATTCATCAAGCTATTTTAAACAATTTGTATTTTTATTTAATCTCTTTTGTTTGGCTGTGAGTGTCGTTGCAAATTTACCCATTGAAAGAGATAGGTTGGAATCCCCCTTAAAGCAGGAGTAAATTTGAATGAATTGTTATATTCCAGAAAGCAGAAAAGCAACTTATGCTCATGTAAACAAATTACAGAGGCATAAATTGAACGATTCCATGACTAACTGAAATGCTATTTACTTCAAAAAGTCAGTCATAAAACACCTTTTTTATTTATATACAAGTGACTACCGAAAGCAAGTATAATGCAACAAAATTTACGTCATAATTAACTTAGACAGTTCTATAGACGTTCTCCAATTATTTGTAACTCAAATGTATACACACATCTCTCTGGCACGATTAAGCGTTTTCCAAATTAATTACAATAAATTGCATACTGGCGCTTTTCTCTCGGATCAACACTATTTAATCACCCATAAATTGCTTGGTCGTTTTTGTGATTAAACGGTTGCTGTAAACTTGCAGTAATTACATCATGATTTTTTTTAATTAGAATGATAAAATAATCGCCAGAGCACACCGACACACTTAGGCTAGGTGCTTGCTAGTGACTTTTTCTGTGCAACCGAAATTAAACACGTTAGTTTCAATTGAACCTGGCGAACTGGCGATTTTTTAATCGGTGCAATTAAAAACTTGAAACGCACAGTATTCTGCGGGTGATTTAATAGTTGCAAGTGATATGTAGTTGAAAGTGTATATGTGTGCCCTGGCGATTTTTTTTTCGCTCGCAGCTTTAATGAATCCCATGCTGTACTGCAGGTTTATAAGCAACTATTTAATCGCCATTGCGTGCCTGACTAAACCAAAAAGCTATTTTTGGGGATAAAATAGTTTAATCAACCACGGCTGGGAGAAATTCCCAAAGTGGCGGCTCTTTCGGATGAGAGTTTAAACCGAGGTCCTGTGTTGATTGTTGCACGTTAAAGACCCCTCGAGTGGGGGTGGAAGTCCCCCCTTGTAGGCTAAATTCCCAGGTAGGTGTTGAAGGCTCATCCCCTGGCGTTGGTGTTTAGCCCTCGTGTTGCAGAAATATGCCAACGTTAAAAATCAACAAACAAACTAAAAATTGAAATGCGCTCTATTCTGCATGCGGGTGATTAAGGCTAGGCGCGCACTAGCAACTTTTTAATCACCGAAATAAAACCCATTAGTTTCATTGAACCTCGCAAACTGGCGACTTTAATGAAGGCAACAAGAAATTGAAACGCGTTCCATATTACAGGTGATTAAATAGTTTCGATTGATAGGTGCCAGCGTAGCAATGTGCTCTGGCAATTTTGTTGTTGTTCGCAGCTTCAATGCTGTACTGCAGGTTTAGAAGCACCTACAGTGTACGACCGATGTTTAACCTCACCTCATTTTTGGCATTTATAACCATCCTATAATAAATTAAACTGAACGAATACATAACTTGTGTATGATTGTTCTCTCCTTAAAAAATTCACTGACGACTTTTGCCGAGTGTATAGCTGCACCATCCTGTTGAAAAGCCCATTAATTTCTTGCCATCTTCTGTCATTCACATGGTAAATGTCGGGAAAATAATGTGATACATTTATCTGCATGCATCTGTCCATTGATGAACTCAATGCAGGTGTTACCCTTGAATCCAATGGCTGCCCATACTATGACAGATACCCACCCGTCTGCCATCGTGACATGATGCCAGGCTAGCGTAGGCCTTGAAAATAATAACCAAACCCATCTGGTCCATCCAAGTTAAATGTTCTTCATTGCTGAATATAATTTTCTGCCATTCCTTTACCCATGCCATGTGATCATGGGCAAATTGCAATCAGGCATCTTTATGTCCGGGTTGGAGCTTTGGCTTCAGTTTCATTTTGAGTTGTATTAGGTGTGGGGCACTTTGCAATGGTGCATTATATCGTGTGTAGGCTTGCTTTCACTCCCGCTTTGATCATGACACTTCTGGCAGTCAATGGAGTTTGATGCCACACGATGCACATGGCGTTCATCACGAGCAGACAGACATTTCTTTCTTCCAGTGCAAAAAGCTTTCCCATACTGGTCTGGATTATTAAAGTAATTGTTAATAGCATTTGCACTTCTATTTATAATCGTTTTTCACTCTCCCAATTGGATAAATTCTGTTGTTTAAAGGGGTCAATCTAACCTTTTTCTTTCTCAAGCAATTGTGCACCTCTTCCCATGCTTAGTTTGATAAAACCTGTCACACAGTGTCTCAACTAACACAGATTGTTTTCTTATCAATCTGTAGAGAATAGTAATTACCATACAATGGATAAACCATTTTTTGAGGGGCGAGGCTCCTTTAATTGTCAGACCCTTAAAGTTAAAAATTGAGTTTTTTTTTGTAATTTTCCTACTTTTTTTCTGGTTTTATTGTTTAAATAAAGTAACAACACTTAAGTAATGTATTCGTTCAGTTTAATTCATTTTGGGATTGTTATAAATGCCAAAAGTGAGGTGAGGCTAAACATTTGTCGTGCACTGTATTTAATCGCCAATATGCGCTTAGCAAAAACGACAAGCGATTTTTGGGTGATCAAATAGTTTTTGGAAGATTCGATAGACGTGTGCAAGTTTTTACTCATCTTTCATTTTCAAACACGGCAATTAAATTTAGGCATTCTGTAGTCATTAATGGACTCTTTAAAAATTGAAGTTCTGCTGTGTTGACGATTACGTTTGCGATCGAATAAACACGAAGTTGAAAATCCCGTCTTTTGTTCTCACGTTAGTTAAGAAGCGAACCTTGCCTTTTTTTTTCATCGAAAATCTATCGAACGAGTGCTTTTATAGGCTTTAACGAGCATGCAATATTTTCATTCGCCATTATATTTCATTCACGGTTGACAAGAAATCGCATGGATATGACACGCAAGTGCCCTCTTTTTCAACGTAGAAAACGCCATCGAGTGGATTATGCCCAAATGATGGAAAGCAAACGAAAAACTGTTTGCATTTGTGGGGGAAAAATCGGTAAACAACGAAGGCAATCGAGGCTCATCAGCAATTGGGAAAACGTCGACATTGAATATTTGACGTACTGACAGTTCAAGTGATGAGTAAAAAAAAAAACTGAAAATGCTAAACCTATACAGCATAACTATACTTCTCACTATGCTAACTTATTCTCAACTAATCATGGAAATCAAGGTAAAAGTTGGCACATGAAGCCTCTTGAGTGTCGGCCACGACTGAAAGGATAGGAGAAGATACTTCTCAATTTGTTTGATTAGATCAATTTAATTGCTGAAGTAAAACATACCAGTGAGTAGCGACTTTTAATGCCACTTTTGTATTGGTGGCTTTAACAAAATTACAGATAAGTTAAAAAAAAAACATTGACTGGCACAAAGCATCGACATTTACAGTAATTATTTTGTTGTCCGCCACCACCGTGTGATGTCGCCATTGTGAAAGTTATTCCAGGTTTTAAGAAAAGTTGCGCACTTGTGCTGAAAACTGGACTTATTTAACTTAGGTCGTGCGAATTCAAGTGCAAATCTATACTGTTCCAGCGTGGGTCATGCGTTTAAACTTGTTCACTGTTTAAACACTCGTAAAGTTCCGTTTCTCCCCATCATCATGGTTTTTCAACATTTTGCACATGGCTTAACTCTACTGGAGGAGATCTCCGAATTATCTGTTTTCTCACTAACCGATACAGCGCCCCACTTAGCCTATTGAGCATGACGCAGACAATTTTCTGACAGCGCAGCAAGACGAATGGAAAGTTAAACAAAGACCCTGCTGCGTCTAAAGGGAACACGTGTTTCAGTTTTTCTCGAAAAGGTCAGCGAGTGTTTCGCAACCTTGCCCTGAATAGGCAATCACTGCGTACAATGCTGCACTGCTGGGCAGACCACTTTTGATAAAAGTGAATACAGTGAAACCTCGGTTTACGAACACCACATGTTTCGATTTACGTCGATGCTTCAGTTTACGAACACATTTCTCTGAACCATAATCAAAAGTCCGAGTTTCTGCAATTGTTTTACTATAGTTTTAGCAGAACATCTTTGTTACTAATAAGTTGTACTAAATTCAGGAAACATCAAAACTGTTATAATTTCCAAGGATTTAAATTAAAATCGATTTAAGTTTCAAAGATATAGCCTACATTCCAATTATGGCAAAAGTTCGCCTTTGTTTTATCCACGCCAATTGCAGATGCAATGGATGACAATCCATTGATGACGTCGAGTTTATACTTGCATCATATAATTAACAACAGAATAGAGTATAATATTACACATTTTCCTAGTGGGAACAATGTTTCTAAAGTAAAATTCTTAATCAAAATCTGCAAATGAACTTTAGTCACAGCAACCTCAGCATGATGACACCACGTGGGTGTCTTGATCGTTGGGAATCATAAATGTAGATATTATAGTGCTTTCTTTTATTATTACTGTTATATTTATACCCTTTCTTGTATTGTTTCCACACATAAAGCAATAAAATGCCAAAAAATTCTAGGACAAAAAACTCATTATTTGGATTTAAATTAATTGCAATGGGAAAAATTGATTCGGATTAAGTTCTCAAACAGAGGTTTCACTGTATACATTGAATAAAGGGAACATTGAATGATGCTTGTATAATATTTGTTTCTCATCGCAGAAAAAAATATCAGCACTTGTTACAAAAATACCATGCACGTTATTATTATATAAATACCACAAAAAGTGGATGCTTTGTCCAGTTTTTAGTGCTTTTTTGGAATTTTTAAAAACTGTTCAATGTTATGTTTACTTTCCGAAACTGAACATATCAACTAGAACCAACCATAATTTTTAGGAACATGACGTTATGTTTACTCTCCGCTATAGGTGCAGGGATTCTTGCCAATTTCTGTTTCTAAGTTACCCCCCTGATGTAGAGTAACTTTAGGCCAGGTCGTTTTTCAAGGCATATCCTTTGTGGTAGTAAGGCTGTCTGCCTTTCATTCGGGAGACCTGGGTGCAATTCCCTAGTCGACTACCATGATTCTGGTTTTGGCGATTTTCCACAGTTGCTTCCAGACAAATGCCATGATAAATCCTCTAAAAATCCTTCCTCTCTTCACTTCTATAATAAATTCATTCAACACATTTATTCAATATATCCAGAGTTAATTAAACAATAGTAAGGAAGTCGATGCCATATTTTTGGATTTTGTTAAGGCATTCGACACTTTACCTTATCAACGTTTATTATTAAAACTTAAATCATATGGAATTAATCCCCTTACCATTTTATGGATACCCGCAACTATATTTCACAATGTAGTTTTGTTAAATCGCCAGTCTGCCATCATTGTTATTTTTTTGGGGCAGGGGTGATCTCACTAAGGAAAAGTTCACTAACTTGGAATCAAAGTATGGACTCGAAAACTGAAGCCCTTTCCTTTCTAGCGTGTTGACCCCGACTGCATGTCACGCAAGCAGAAAGCTGAAAATCAGCCAATTTTTTTTTTTTTGCTTTCCCATTCAGGAAGTTGCCTTCCGGAAGTCTAAAGGGTCTTCCTGGGGCACCTTGTGTGCTCAGCGTTGATTGCTGCAGGAGACCAACGCTAATTGAATTCGTATTTCGTTGGAGAGCCCTTTCGTGCGTGTTAGCGAAACGACTTATTGCATAAATAAATGTTTGGCAACCGTCTGGGGTTGCGTACCATCGGCTTTTCGCCTTCTTTGACGATGATAGATGGACCAGAATACGGAATTACCGTGGTTGTGGGTGGGGAATGAGGGGGTGGCGGATCGCATTGACAGATCTGATGAAAATCAAGGAAAAAATCAAGCGGACAAAACGTCTTGATGAAAGCTCTGGCCACGCGTTAATAATCGATGAGCCGGAATAAGCAGAATCCGAACGGGATCCTAACCAAGCAGGCAGTCGTTCCACCTAAGGAGACAATGACACGTGCTTCATTTCGTTATTCGTCAATCATCAGTCACCAAGGACCTCGAACAATTAGGAGACTGGGGCTGTTCTGCCATTTCATTCCCACAAGTCATAATCGAGCGAGGATACGGTGAAGTGAGGGGAAACGCGTAAAATATTCTCATAATTTCCATTAATGCACCCCAAGATATACGCACAAGGAAATGATGGTGCTGAAAATTGATTTGCACCGAGGTAAATTGACAAGTGGCGTGTGAATTTTCCCAACCGGTATTGGTAAAGTGGATTCACTCCTATAGCTTTTTGCATACCGTATAAAATGTGGATTCTTTGGGCCAGGTTTTGGTGTTTTTTTGGAATTCGGAAAAAGTTAAATTATTGACTTGAGATTGGCAAGGTCAAATAGAAGCAACTCTCTTCTTTCTGAATATGGCATTATTTTTACTGTCAGATTAACAGGTGCAGGGATAATCCCATCAATTTCTGTCCCAAAGTTTACCCATCATGTGGGTAAGTTTTTAAGGCATATCCCGGTTTAAAAATTATACAGAGGCAAACATGTTTGTCGCATGCATTATATTTGCCATAATTGTTCATTCATGATATTTGCCATAATTGTTCATTCATGATATTTGCCATTGTATGCCCATACATGATATTTTCCACTTGTGTCCATAAATGATATTTCACTTGTATGTCTGAAAACATTTATGGCCACGTTTAATGTCCTTGTATGGTGTTCGTATATCCACAACGTGAGTATTATCATAATACAACTTATACAAGGTTGCCAGCTGATTTAAATATATATATTTGAGATAAATAAAACAAACTTTGATTCTTACTTTGTGAGTGAAATAAAAAAAATCAGATACAGTATAAAGTGATCAAAGTTCCAGAAATTCATTTCTACTGGGTAAAACGATGATTGTCCCAAAATTAACACTTTGTAGGGTACGTATAGGAATGAGCATGCAATATTTCATTTTTCTTTCTCATATTGCTTAAAATTTTGTAAATTAGACAAACCAAAGACATAACCAAAGATTTAACTTAAAAAATGCTAAATCTTTCAACTTGCATTTGATTATAGTAAATATTAAAAAGTTGCATATTGTTTGGTGTTAAAAGTATATATATATATATATAAAACATATTTATGTATAATATGTTATTCTTATTTCGTGGCTTAAGATGTTTATATTTGCTGTGTTATGCATGTACACAAAATGTCCAATTATACTTCTCGTATTTTTCCTAGTCTAGATTAAGTGGCGAGAGCGCGTGTAATAGTGGTGAACGCCTAAATGGATAGGAAACAAAAAGTTTGCGTACATATACGGAATAAAAAGGGAATGGGCCTAAAAGTAAATAAATGACGTGGAACAAAAAATGGTAAAAAAGCGGGGGTGAATTTTGTTTTTTCGATGGGAAAAAAGACAAGAAAAGGATAAACAAGTCTCCAAAAGAAAAATAGGAAGGGGTGGCTTAGCATTATATAAATGCAATTGGATAAAGCATGAGAGACAAACCAAAATTACCAGAAATGACTACTATTGCAAAAAATGCGGATATGGGGAAAAACTGAATAAATTAAATGGAGAACGTAATAAGAATGGGAGAACAAAGTATGCATTTGAGAAGCAAAATACCCCCTAAAATGAGGATTAAATTGATAAACAGGCTTTCAGAATGTATGACAAACTTTTTAACATTTTTATCGGCATGCTCGTGGGTTATGAGTATATTGTCCCCCCCATATTTAGTGCATACACATGAAAATTAAAGAATTATAGCGTTTCAAGCCTTGTTAGTTACTTTGATGATATTGTACACGAGACACTCTTGCAAATAATAACAAATCTTTAAAATAATTCAAAAACCGAATTTTTTTGTTGTAACCTACACAAAATACCTAATAATTGGGGTACTCAGACATAACCCAAAATTTCGCACATGTCTGCAGTCTAATCAGTAAATTGGAGTCATCATGACGCCTTCTAATTGGCTGGAACTACTGCAATTAGGCTTTTAGAAGCGCTGGAGAAAAAAAGAGGTTTTAACTGCAAGTTGTTCTTGCAGTAGGGGAGACCGGGGCACAGTGGGTACACTTTTTAGAGTTCTTTTTTTTTTTTAGAAAAATATTTAACTTGTACGTAGCATTTTCAAAGAATTTCACAGTAATATACAAGCCTTCAGAATCAGCATACATTTTGTCATCGTTTTAGAGCCACTAGTTTTTTTTTCTATAGAAGATTAAAGTTGGTTGTGCAGACTGTCCCACTGTGCCCCTGTACTGGGCACAGTGGGACATAGCATGGGGTACAGTGGACCACGCGAAATTATGACAAATTTCACAAGAAAAAGAACACCACATTGATTGTGTTTAATTCAGCACGTCAATTTAAAATTCCAAGTATAAATTGCAAAAAAACGATTAAAATTAACCGAAATTACAGCAGATTTCATATTTTCACTGCCTACTTGTCCAAATGTGGTTTTTTTTCTGTGATTGTGAACCATTTTTACTTTAAAACATAAATTTAAACATGGTTTTTATTCAAAGTTATGATTAATGAGAAAATATACAAACATTTCCCAAAAACATAAATGGGGTATACTGGGACATGTCCCACTGTACCCCATAATGGTGTGGTCCACTGTACCCCGTATAACCAATGTGATTTGAATAAGGCCTTACAGGTGACCACATGTCTAATTAACAAACTTTAGTTTGAAATTATAGCTGGATATATACACACTTGTCAATGGTATATTGCAGCATTACTAATGTTTTTATAATTCACCTAGAATAAAAATCCAATTGCGAGTTGAATAATTACTTTTCAAGAATAAAAACTTTTAACTGCAAATATTTTCTTTTATACTTGTGTCAGATCGCAGAAATTTTGGTTAATGAAAGAGTGTTGCGTACAGCTTCTTTGCAAATCAAAAGCATTGGGTTGCTGATAAAACCTGATTTTATAAAGACGTTGCACCACTGTGCCCCGGTCTCCCCTGTATATGGTCACACAAACGCGTAAGCCAAATAAATACATTTGGATAGGCACTGACATATATATTGGCAGAACTTGTGAATTCATAGTCTTTATGGTGCATATATTGTAGTTGTGTTAGTATCTAGTCTAGCCATATATAAAGGCATGTATGTTTTTTTTTTCTCAACCGGAACAAAAAAATCGATACCATAAAAATGATTTCAATATTATCGTTGTCGTTGATCTCAAAAACAGACATTTTCATCATTTTTCTAAGTGAAAGCTTGATCAACACTAGATAGTAATAGTATTCGTGTTAAACCCGATACATTGACACATGTACCCGGACTGTATCTGTTTCACTTCATTAATAAAACTGCATCTGGTTCTCCATGACACCAGATTAGTAGAAGCAGTTGGGCGTTCGAGGGAGAAAAAAAAAGGGTCAAAGGCGAGATTCCGAATTCGGCAGACAGCTTGGCACCTCGAACCGTTTTTACCCTCGTTTTACCCGGCGAATGTTGGCTACCTGGGGGCGGCAAGGAAAAACTGGTCCTACTCACCGGGTTGTCTTAAGTTCAGTTACACAAAACAAAAATGATGCCCTTAAGCTGTTACCCAGAGAAGATAAAGGGATTGCCATTCTAAGTACAGGGACTGTTGGAATGCCAAGAGGTGGGGCTTTTTTTTATTATTCCAAAGAAAAAAAATGTGTGAGGTAGGGGGTAGACCAGAGAGGGAGATGTGTGTGATGGACATCCCCCTTGTCCCCAGGGGTTCATACGAAATGTGGGGCGGGGGCAGAAAATCCTGCAAAACTGGACTGAATAGCCTCCTACGCACGTTCCTCGGGTTCTGGTTCATGGACAACCTTCAAGGACAATGGACTACTTGTTCGAGCGTGACGTCATCAAGGTGCCCTTTAGAAGAATTTGTACTTTGCAAGAAATACTTTTTGCTCTTGTTAACTGAAACAATTGGGCCCCTTGCTTTGTTAAGAAGGGGCGCTCTCTAAAATAGAATTAGCACCTGTATAATGTCGGTCGAAGGATTTATGACAATTCAGGTGTTTTGGCGTTGGTGCAATTAACCTAAAAATAAAAACGTATCACCACAATTAGTGGGTAGTGTGAAAGGTCTCAGTAGTCGAAAGTGCTGGAACTGTAAAAAAGATCTTAAAACTAACTTTTTAGGCTATTGCAACCAAAACTTCCGAAAGGGTTAAGGTGAGATAGCTCTAATCTCAATAATGGAGCATTTTTAAAGAACTTCCATATATCAAAGTAATTTCCAACATTGTGAAACGTGAATGGATGGAAACGTTTATGCAACGTTTCTCCAAGACGCCATTTTGAAACTCTTTAGTCCGATTTAGACGCTTGTGTCAAACAAAACATTTAATGTTATGGATGATTTAATTGTCATGAACAGTGTATTTCAACCGGTGTGCAATGAATGAGCAAACATTATTTATTTATATTTAAACATTGTTTTTTACCAATCTTATTCTTTGACTCCCTTGTATTCCTGCAATTTCTACAATATTTTATGAATTTCTGATATAAAGTACATCACTTGATTCTATAAAATCATTTGCTATCAAGTTGGGTCCTTGTATTCTACTGGTTTGCTGCGGCACAGGTCTGGTTTAGTGTGCCGTGAACAGAAAAAAAAGTTGAAAAACACTGGTCAACTACAAGAATGTTAAATAAATCGGTAAAATACATTGAAACGAATGTAAATTTTGTCAATGTTTTTCATCTAAGTTCAGAAAGAAGCATTCCCGACTGTTTTGTGGCGCCACCTATGCAGTACGCGGTATTTTGAAAGTCAGCGCATGTTTCTTCATTAATAGCAGTTTTTTTTGTCTCCCCAGTGTCGATATTGAAATGTTTTATGAGCCAGCCCTGATATGGTTTCTCGTATAGCCTCGCTTATAGTCGATCTCATTCTGGGTCGTTTTCGTTCCTTCGTCGTTTTATTTTTTTAATATTGTTATGGCACTGATTGCAGTTTTGGTTTTGAATAATGTGAGGTCGTTTTATCTGTATGTAGATTGCCGTTACCGGCTGTGTTGTAGATCCTTATAAACATGTCTTTTGTCTGAAGGGAACAACTTTTCCCCAAGATGCATCTTTTTTTTCTTTCTTTCTTTTCTGGAAAATGCATAGAAGTGCATATAGTGCGACGGGTTGTATTATGGCGTCATTTGGTTAAAAAATGAATTTGCATTCAGACTCGCACACGTACGATGCCAATTGGCCTCACGAAATATCGAGGGGCTGGGGAAAGTGGAACCGAAAATATATAAGGGGATATTTACTCGAATTTTTTTTTTTTACGGAGATTGGCGAGGGAGTTGGAATAAAGGCTGTTGAAAATTGATGCTACAAATACATAAATGGAAAATATTGCCAGTTGACTATAGACGCACGTACGAACCAATAAGACACGATAGGGAAAGAAAAAGATGAAAATTTTGTATGAAAAAGGGCCAAAGGTCATTGGGCCTTGTGTATCTTAAGGTATTGAAGATGCACTCGATTCAGTTTAAAGTTTAAAAAAAAAAGAATGCATAATTCTGTGAAGACGTTACTCGTATATATGGGGTTTTTTTTCGCGATTATTTCTGAGATATAAATGCGATTTAGTGAAGAGTTTGTCCGCATTGCGAAAAAAAAAAAAAAAAAAAAAAGTTGAAGCAAACGTCTTACTCTTTTTTAGACGGTAAAAATGGAAAATAGACGAGAAAAATATTCAACCATTGAATAAAACAGACAGTAAAAGGAAAATCCATAACATTTCAATTTTGTGCATTTGCTTTTCCTTCCTTTTATTGTCGTGATTGCATCCCCGAGTATAGTGCGATTGAAATCTACGGAGAAGCTGGAAGAAATTGCGTTTCTGGGGTTTCTGAAAATTGAAGAATTTGTATTGATAGATTTTTTTCTCTTCTTTACCATATTTTTGCGTATTTTGAATTTGAAATGCACTGCATGCATATATAGCTACATTTTGAAGAAAAGAGGGTGAAGGTGTTAATCGAGTTCTTCTCTCAATCTACATATATCTACGAAAATGTTTAGAAGGTATCTATCTATGATGGAAATCATATTCATTTTGAGGGAAATATCAACTTGTAGTACAGAAGAATTCGAAAAACAAATAGCATATCAAGTCTTGGAAAACTGAACTTTATTGCAAGTATACTAAGCAGTGTTACAATTTATCCTCTTTTTTTCGATTTTATGTATGTATGTATGAGTAAGGTAAGGGAAAAGGAGATCGAGGCTGATAACTTCAGCCGGAAACGCTTATTTTGGCGGATGTGAATGTGCGCAAGCGCGTGGGTCTCACTTAAGGAGGCTCTATTCTTATCATAATTTTTCAAGCATTATCAAAGGAAAATGTTGTGGTTAACATTATTTCACAAGTAAAAATTACATAAAAATACGACTTTTAACTTTTTTGTAGTAAAATTTCTAAATCTGGAAAACTGTCTGTGGGAAAAGTTAAGCTTCGCATGGTGGCACTGCACAGTTGAACTAAAAACTCAAGAAATAATACATTTATACTAACCTATTCTTGTCGTCGTAAAAATATTGAAATATTTTAAGAAGCATATGTATACCTGTAAGTAACGGGCATATAGACATCCACTTGAATTTTTATGAAGCCATAAATTAGACATTTTAAGATAGCATGCCACTAAGCCAAGCAAATTGCCTCTCAGAGCAGGATGTGACGGAATGCGTGGAATGTGGGCAACAGCGAATTTTCTGAGAGAATTTCCGCCGAATTTTTTCGTAGTTGTGTAAATTAGAGGGTCAAGGGGACACGGAGGAGGAGAGTAGCTCATCTTGTTAAAGGTACATTTAGCAACTACGACGAGTAGCCATGTTTGTGGCTGAAGGCAGTTTTTGTTGATCGTGCTTGGCTCTTTATTTTATTATTTTCAAGTTTCAAATTTTCGTGGTCAACATTTTTTAAAACTAGAAGAGATTTGCTACATTTGAGTGCATAATTGCTTAAAAGGACTAGTTTAAAGCACTATAAAGCCAATATTAATTTTCCTGAAGTTTTTGGTTGTTTTGAAAGTATTTACTTAGCCATCAAATTTAGATAGTTGTGGTGAAACCGGACGTTTTTCAAATTAAAATTCGACCTTATCCATTAATTACTTTGAATAAATCATGTTTTTTTCCCGTTATCTTACCCTGTATTTCCGTATAGTTTTAAATTAGCATGGGATAAATATAATCTGAAAACGATTTTGAGGATTAATTTAATTAGTTTGGAGAACACGAAATTATAGACGAGTAACAAAACATAATTAGCTTAATTTAGGTGCTCGCTAATTTAAATTAATTGATGGCTTATTTTTTCAGTTTTTGGTTGGTAATTTTTCAAAGCATCGCTCAGTGCCAGGGCTGTCGGTAGTTTTTGCAATTATTAATTGTCGGCTGTCTCTATTTTTTATTTTTTTATGCGAAATCCCCATAGACGATTAATTTTGCATCGCTTTTAAAGTATGCATTCATTAGTGGAGGCCTTATCCTGAATGCCCCCTTTTTATAACGAACTAATTTATCGAGCTAGTAAGCAAAAATCTAATGCGTGACAGATGATGTTTTCAATTAAAAGTTGCGAGAAGTGGTCAGGAGAAAAAAATAACGAGCTTCACTTGAACAGATTTGAGTGAACGACAAAAAATCACCATTTTGAAAAGTGAATGGCCCATTATTTCTATACTCTTTGATTTGTGGCCGGTTGCCCAGGTGTCTGTTAAAGTTATTTGGAGATTAATAAAGGTAGTAAACAGTAGCTTAAGCGGGTTTATATTTTTAGGACCGATAAAGATACTCAAATAATCATATTGGAAGTGTACCCTTCAGGGTGTTATTTTGAATTAAATAAATAAATATATTAGCTTATTTACTTGAAATTTAAAGTCGTTATAGATGGCGCTGCATGCATGCTATAGTTGCGTACGACATGCAGCGCCATTTGGTAAATACGAGTAATGTCATGAATTTTTTGTTGTTTTAAAACCTGTTTTAATGTCTGACTAAAACGTTGATGAGAATCTGAGCAACTGGCCACCATATTCTTTTTTGTAAACTTATTGTTTCAGTGGGTTTAAAATAAATATGAACATGCATCGTGGGGGATGTAGGGAGCGGGGATCTTCCATCATTTTAATAGGTAGTTTTTTTTCCCTTCATCAGCGAAATTTCACCATGGAAAAAAAAAGATCTGAAAAATAATGACTTTGTCATTGTGAGCACGGTTGAAATTTCATAATGACATATAGCATTCCTGGGCCACCCATTACGATCCATCAGTACAAGAAATAATAGGAGTCCGCGTGTATGCAAACAGGCATTTAGTCTGTCCAAATGTTTACTCTTGGGATTAAAAGGGTTGACGGAAAAATTATGCCCTTTATAAATCTGGAGGTAAAACTAGTCGGAATGACCACACGCAATTGAGTAAACAAACAAGAGAAAAAAAAATGTGTGCTATTCGGGAGACATTTTCATTACAGGTTTGCCTTTCGTCATAAATGTGGTACATGCTAGTCGCGGCGGCCATCTTGAATTTGGACTTGATGCAGATTTCGTCACGGAACTCATCACGTGACTTATCTAGTATTTTTTATCATAGTGGATGGAATACGAGTTGTTAATCCTCCTCCTTCCCCTCTTTCTATTTCCACCATGTGTTACAAATGAAATGTAATAAAGTGGAATGATGCATCGTTGCCTACGTCATCTATCAACCATGTTAAGACTCCGATTAATTGCAAACGCAGTAGTTGATGTTTGGAGGCCCAGGCCAGATTTTAACTTTTTTAACGTCTATAGGCAATTTCTTCTTTAAAACTTGATACGAATTTCACACAACTGGTGGAGTGCTAATTCTAATTACAGAACATGGGATTGAAAATCCTAATTTTGTTGAAATGTAGCGCGAGGTTTTCCCAAGATGGCGTCCAGACCACATTATCTGGTTTTGTTTGTCACAATGTATTTACATTCGAGTTGTTAACATTTTCTAAAACACACCCATAGTAAGTAGTTTTTGCTTGATTAAGATGAAAGTTAACCTGCTTTTCAGTTGTTCACACTTTCTCTTCGGTTAAGAGTTGCCATTTTCATTTGTTCATTGATAGCGTGACGGGCAATTTCAGAAATTTGGGCGTATTTTTTCGAAAACATGGTTGAAATAATTAGAATGATGACAAAATCGACCTAGAATTCGGGGAGTGAGGATTGATTTAGGAGAGGAATTCTTGGAAAATCGGGGCACGGTGTTGTTCTTGAACTCTGGTAGTACATCGGAAATGGCGATGGTGGTTGCTATGTAGGATCGGTGGTTTAAAACTAGTTAATGAGTTTTCCAGCCGCTTTTTTTTTTTGTGAAAAAATCCCCACGTACAATTTTTTATTGTCGTTTCGTGAATGAGGCCCTGACATACGCTAAACAAATGGCAAACAGCAGGGAAAACGGGTTTTTCTTGCATCGCCTCCTACTCCTCCTTCGTCTTGGCTGTCCCAGACTGCATGGCGCCCTCCGTGGTCTACTCATGTTACCCCACTTCAATGGCAAACGAAGGGGGTGTAAAAACGAAGGAGAAATGGGGGAGAGGAATTTCAAAACTTGATCCTGCATGTGCAAAGGCCAACAGCATGGAATCCTTAATCTTGAAAATAGGCGTTGTGAAAGTTGCCCTCCTCCTGCTGCAAGACGTGTTTTTAGACCGCCATCTTGTTCGTCGACATGGCTTTACAAGACTTTAAACTAGTCCTGAAAAATGTGAAACTATGTTGATTTCGTGTTCGACGATTCAAAATTTGTTGGTGCTTGGTGACTCGATTAAAAAAAAGATTTTTGATTTTCTTGCGTGTCTGTATGATATACATGTTTGAAAACTATCATGGCTTTCTGTTGAAATTGTGCGATGGCGTGACCTTTACATCTGCCCAATTTGAATGCGTTGCATGCAGTCTCCTCGTTTTTATTTACGTTTTAGGAAAATCTGAAATGAGTTACGGCGAGATGTCCAACCTTTATCAGCATTCGTCGTAATTCAGTCGGATCGAGGTCAGTCGTAAACCCCGATGCATTTGCCGGTCATAGATAACGGCCCGTTAAATGCGATTTCTGCATGGGCGCTTTCATTGAGATACGAAAAAGAGGCTTTTGTTGCTACACAAACGTGGCTTGTCAGTTAATCGTTACGATTCTGTTAACTTATTGAATTTGAAGAGAGCGTGTACATTCGATGCAGTAGTCCACACATGGACCAAATCAAGTCTGGATGGCACTCCATACCAGCGAAACTTATCTCCGTAGTCCATACTCACAGTACAGTAGAACCTGTCTAAAAGCATACTCTTGGGACCGGTAAAATATATGCTTTTAGAGAGGTTAGTCATTTACACTGAATGCATTTAGACAGGTTCTACTGTACTGGCTATGGACCTTCGTACATTAAGCCTATTCAACATTTTTAGCTGTGGGCACGGAATGGATTTCATTCTAGTTGAAAACCTTGGCTTTATCTTTGCTCATGCGTTTGTTTGCGTAATGGCCAAGACATTTCAAATAATGTAATTTTTAAGTTAATACCATGTTTGGCGAACATTCCTCTATCAATCATCAAAAAATGCGCTGGTTAAATTTATAAAATAGTCACTAAATAACGCTTGTGTCATTTTAGAAATACAATGTTTGTTAACTTCGCAATTAGTTTTTACCCATTCTGGAAAGTCGACTTTTTTGAGTTGTGGTCAACCGTATAGAAATACATTCTAACCAAATCGGTAGCTTTTCTCGTTTTTGTGTTTACTGAGGCGGTTAAATTTACAATAAGGTTAATCAGTTAACATTTTGACGAACGGGGCAGCAATCTTTTGTATGTTTGTTTTTCGATTCATGGTTTCTGATCTAATTTTTTTCTTTTTTTTTTCTAGGTAAGTCGACTTTATATATCTCAAGTAAAACACGTGTAATTTGGCGATTGGTGAGTAGGTAATTTTATAAACTGGTCACTCGATTAGGATATTTACAATCGAACGATGGTAAGTCGCCCAATTGTATTTTTTTTTCTTTCTAACTGTTTTGATTCCCAACCCCCCTCAACAAAAAAGAAAAAGCGAACGGAAATTTGTTGACCCAAGTGGCGTTGTTTTTTTCGTGGAGTGGATCCCCCCCACCCTCCCCTTGTTTTTAATAGGCTGGGTTGAACGACACCGCGTAGCCTAGTATACTCGCTCAACGCGCCCACGTTTTTCTGGGAATTTCCCCTCGTCCAGACTGCTTGGTGCCTATGCAAAATAATTGTTGTTCGTAATCTGACCTGTTGATATACAATACAAATGGCGCTGAAAGTGAGAGCGGCCTCTGAGGAGGATTT
Organism: Julus scanicus; assembly: GCA_034698625.1. Classification (NCBI taxonomy): domain Eukaryota; kingdom Metazoa; phylum Arthropoda; class Diplopoda; order Julida; family Julidae; genus Julus; species Julus scanicus. Next base: position 35,285 of record JAQGBW010000218.1, on the reverse strand, counting down.
CCCTGAACTGACGAAAATGTATTGCCCCGGCCCCCTGTCCCGAGGGCTCCCGAAATTGGCACGTTTTTTCCCCAGGGAGGCGAAAACTTAAAATCCCGATGGGGAAGTTTTTGGTGATGGGCATGTTTTAGCTTGGAGCCTCTTCTTGGGAATCTCTGGGACTGGCCAATGACTCCTAATGTGCCTTTTAGGCCAAACTCATGATCCACTTTTGCACGGCATAGTGTGGATGAGGACGACCCTTCACAACGTTTGATTATAAGTCACGTCAGGGTAGACGATCCGAATCGGAATCTGCGTGCACAATTAATCTTTGGTGAACTTTCAACCTCCTTTGAGATTGTTTGAACCTTGGCGCGTTAATCAACTGCTTTTGGCAAACCTGTAATTATTACCTGTTGTCAAAATGTGGCTCTTCAGTCTTTTGGAGCTCATCTGGTCCGGCTTGGAATGACGGAGCATGTTTGGTTTGAGCATATGCCGGATATCTGTTAATTGCAGAGTGGCACGCTAGCGCCTATTGGTCCAGTTTTAGACCCTCTGGTTGTTGGGAGTATAACAGAGTCTTATCTGCACGTTTGCCCCTGTTTTGAAAGGCAGTGACAACATTTTTCTACTTTTTCTAATAATTAATTAAACGACTTGGGATGGAGTTAATAGGGCAAAAAATAAACGATTTCAAGTCACGTTTAATGGCAGCGTACATTAATTTTCACTTAAGTAATATGTTTGCTCCTGCTTTTTTTTCCATTTTCATCTTTGGTTCATATATTTACTTATGAGGGAAAAATGGGAAGGGAGAAGATTTTTTTGTTAATTAGGACTTGGCTCTAGTATACGATAATGGAAAAGAAGCTTTTTATAATTGTATCTGGGAGTCATGAAGTAAATGATAATTTATGATGTAATTGAATTTGCCAAGAAACTTTTTTTTTTCCTACAAAACCCTCTTATCGTGGGCACCTCTGATATCCACGTTATGCCATCTTTTCTGCTCGAGATCAGAGGTTCTATTCTTCCAAAAATCCATCGCAATGATTTTTGATGTTTTCCAGATGCTTTGGTGCAATTTCTTGCAATTACACAACAGAATAAGTATTAGGTATGCAGCCAGGGGGGTAAATAACTGATGGCGGTGGTGGTGCATTTAGACCTTGGCTAAATGCGTTTGGATGAAAGAAATCTATATTAGCGAGATTTTAGATGAATTATTTTAGTGAGGATGACGTTTGACATCACATTTGGCGCTTCAGTCGAGATTAATGTTTTAGTTTTTTTTTCTGGGAAATTGGCCGACTTCTGTTTTGTGTCAACTGTGGTTGTTGTACTTTTTTACTAATCCCAAAGTGTTTTTGTACTTGACATTAAAGTTGCCATTTTCGTAAATTGATGGATGGTTGCTTTTAATGTTAGGCTGCCTGTCTGTGGAGTTGGGATTTGGATGAGATAGATTAAAAATTTCATTCCCAAAATCTTAGAACAAACTTTGGCCGCGTACTTCTAAAAATCGACCATCAATTCTGCCAACGTGACTTGTTGCAATTGCCATTTTGGTGGCATCACACCCACAACCTCTTATTATTAATTCAGTTGTTTTTTGATTAATAGACCCTCGCACAATCAGAATTTGTCTTCATTAATCTTTTTTTTTAAGTGGCAAAAACCCACTCATATTTTATATATGGCTATTAATAAAAAATAAGAAAAATTCTGGGTGTTAGTTTTTAAAAGCTTCCCTTTCAACCTCGTTGATCATTCCAATAAAAAGACATGTACGACAAAAAGACAAAGTTTGTACTTTATAATTTGATAACTATTGATCTCCACACTGTTGTTGTTTCAATCTTTTTAGCCATTGTGCAATGCTTTTTCATTGTAACAACTCGGTAAAACTTATCCAAGGTGTGTTAGTCATCCGAAATCCAACAGTTATTTATTTTGTGAAATCAGTGAGTTATTATTGCCAATTTGTCACGCTAATCTTAGTTCGGTACATATTTCATCCATGAAACACGTAAACTATTTTCCCGTTGCATTATCTACATCATCAATTTTCCATATCCAATTTCACTTATTTACAATCTGTGAATATTAGCTTTTTATGGCATTTACAAGATGGCAACTCTTGACATGTGTGCTCCACAACTACCATACAGGGACTTGTATTACAATTCGATTTATATCAGTAGATATGGGGACAAATTTTACCCTTTGTTGAATTTAGTCATATTTTGCTGAACTTGTTCAAATTCATTGTATGCTTCTCGTGTGACGTACTATTTACATAAAAGTTTTAGGACAGTCATGTTTGTGAAGTTCCATTCTGGGTGATTACTTTTCCGTTCATAAGTTAAGTTGGAGAATGGGGAATTTCAGTTAGTTTTTTTCTTTCTTCCATGTTTGGTGTTTGAAATTGGAAAATTAAATTAAATATATAAAAATTGTTGCTTTGGATCTTGTGTTGCTAATGCTGGAGGAGGTTGGCCCTAGTGCTGGCAATATTAGGATTTTTCAGAGATGAGAAAAAAATAGTCCATCAAATGCTCATCACTGGGGAAAGTGGTAAACGACTGATGTCATTGTCACGTGGTAACTGGAGGCAGATGGCGGCGGTTCGGGCCTTTACTCCCATTTTTGCCCATATTTATTAGCTAATGGGATTTGCTCTTTTCCTCGCTTTTTTCTTAGTTTTCCCCTGTTTTTTTCTAATGATATCACCGTCTAATATTCGTGTTTGCTTGCTTTTTAACCCAATTTTTTTATTTCCCCCCTCCTTTCACCTCGCATCATTTTTCCGTATCACATAATTGTCGTTAATCGCATAATCGATTAATATTTACTCCCAGAGGCTTTCGTGCAATTTGGACACGTTGAGCTTTCCCTAACTGACAATTTTCCGGCATCTTTCTTATCATTATCTTAATTATCTAATTACTTGCTCTAATGTGACGTTATTGACGAAATGCAGTTTTCTTGGTTTTTTTGTGCATCACAGCACGATATTTACTCTTGTTAGGGAAAGGCACGATATTACAGTGTAGGATGCCAACCCCTTTTATAGCAGCGCCATCTATTCAGATTTTCGAACATAAAAAGTTGTTTTCCTTCTTTTTTAATTTTATTCTTACAATGTTTTTATGCTGAGTGCATGGATCCCTTTTTTCGCCTAAATTTGCAAGAATCCACCCAACCCTCCGTCTGCAAACACTTATATCGGGCGAGGCCCTTGCCTATATTTGTCTCCTACCTTTTTTCGATATAACTCTATTGCAGGTGTCAGCCTGTCATTTATGAATGATGAGGTGTTAGCCACCAAAAACTACTAATGATTCTAATTAGCATCGAGCTACACGGAGCATCCATTTGCAACGGCGCTCCTGCCTTTAGCCCCCCTTTTCCTTTTTGCTCTCCTTTTAATGAATATTTGTTTGCTCAATAGCGCGTGCTTTAATGCCTTTATAATATTTCGTCTCATTTGAATTTTTAGCGATGTTAATTTCGAAACGTCAGGGTGATTTTCGACGCTCCCCTCCCCCTCATGCATCATCCTTGAATATGCTTTATTTATCGTTTCAATATTCCGTGAATTCTATATCTAGGCCGTAAAAAAACCCTGCTTAATGCATGATATGAAGCGTGAGGTCCTTTTTCAGTCTCGATATTTATGGCTGTGCAGTTGCACTGGCCCCTCATTAAACGTATTCAGAGATTTTCACGGTTTCTAAGGAACAATTAAGACCTCTTGTGGGTTCACCATTGGGCACATTGATGCAGACACGCCTACAACCCTCTAAAAGTAGGTTCCAATACAATGCTCCTTTTATCATTGCATTGCACATTACGTCAAATAATGTTAATGAATGCATTTATTCCACGAATTTGCGTTTGTATACATCTCGAGTTTTCTGAAATTTTGGTTTAAATTGTCACTGATCTAAACTCTGTTACAAGGACCTTACTGAACGAAGGCTCTTTTAGTGCTTTTTGAATAACGGTTCTTTAGTGCTTGTTGCATCAATATTGATGAAACATTGAACATATGTATGTTTTAAAAGTTTTGTGTCTAAAAAAATAGAATGAGGGAAGAGTTTGTTTGTGGGTTATTCATATCATCCAATGTCACGGGTTGTCTATCATCTTCGACGTGGATTTCCTTGAAAAGCCTATATGTAGAGTTCTTAAACGTAGCCGTTCTGCTTTAATGCCGCTTTAATTAGCGTGGTTGGGCATTTTCTCATCTTTTTTGGCTTTTTGCCTTTTTAAAAAGCGCTGAATGCTGGCTTTCACGTGCTTCGCGCTGGTCGACGGCCATTTTGAAAAATTCTTCTCGTTAATGGTTTCCATTGAAAAGACGGCTCGGATATTAATGAGAAAGAGTGCCGTCTTTTGTGCGCTGCTTTTCAAGGGGGGAGCGCCGTAGTGTGTGTGGAAGGACGCCCATTTTGTAATGTATTCACATCACACAGTCGTTATGCGGGGAAATGAAGAATGGCGTCCCCCTAATTAGTTGCCTTTGCGCCCAATCTATTGACGCTTTTCAATTGGCAGCAGCCATCCATTTTGCTCATACAAGATTTGGGAGGGAAAACCGTCCGAAGCGCCGTAACTAATTTGTCACTCTATGAAATAGCGATATGTTCATTTAGAGGAAATAATTACGCTACGAAGAACTCGTTAAAAGGCACGTCTACGGCGAGCTAGCTTTTTTTCCATATAAATGCGAGTACATAGTTTGGCTGACGTCACACGATTTTTTGGGTAACGGCCAAATGCCGAGTTTTACGTAAAACTTATATTATTTGAACTATCCTTATGTAACACATAGCCCAATTAAATTATAGGGTGTCCAGCATCCTTGAAAATCCGGAAAGTCGGGATATGTGCTTGGATTTTTATCACCTGGTATAAGTCGGAGAATTATACTTGAAATTTGTGGAATTCCATGTAAAAAACGCAGAACTTTAAATCTCTAGGAAATGTTCTGACAAATATTGTGGTAATTATTCGTGTTCGGAATCCTTGAAAATGTAAGGAATGAGCCATGAAATACTTAAAAATGTAATGAATGAGCCATGGAATCCTTGAAAATGTAAGGAATGGGCTATAATCCTTGAAATTCCATGACACTAAGCCTGTGGAATAGTTAATCATCTAATCAAATAAAATGTTGGTCGCAGCGTGGCGCTGTTTTCTTACAAATGGATGAGGATTCTCTTGGCAGAGGGTTGTACAAGGCAACACACACAAAGATGCTAAGAACTAATTGCAGAACATAGTATATTTCAGAAAAGTATAAATGCGATGTTGAAATTCTTGGCTTTCTGGCAAGGGCTTGAAGACGCAACGTCGGCCATCTTTGCTAAGGCACTTCATCTGTCTGTCTGGCTCAAAACTCACGCTTCCGGAAAGGGGAAAAAGAGTGGCATGTTTGCTAACGCGAGGAAAAGCCTTCCGTGCGTTAGTTAATTGAAGTAGTCTACGGGGAAGTGTGAGACTCCCAAGATGCCCATTAATAATGTAACCCTTTCACGGAGTTAATAACATATTCATGGCGGAGTAGCACGGATTGTTGGAGCGATATCGAGTCACGTAGGAAATATTTGAAAACCGGTGTTTGCGGGTCACTCGACGCCAATAACCCTTTCACGAGGAAATGCTAATAGGCGTCTTATTGAGCAAACCCAACGTTGGCTCCCCCATCACATCGATCGCCTTATGCAGGTCCCCTAATGGCGAGCCAACCCTAGGCGCCTCTGTGTAAGGCGTGATTGCCCGCTTTCGAAGGGGCACATTTCAATATTTATCGAATCGTATCGTGCTGGGAATGCTTAAGGGAAAAATTACTAATACCTCAAATTCAACCTCCGATTAGATTATACTTAAGTTTTTTTCAGCAATTTTTTTTCCACTTGAGTCAGCGAAACGTTGCTTTCAATGAAATGCTCCCCAATACGAGGTTTTTGTTACTATTTTTTTTTTTTTTTGGGTTTTTTACAAAATATATTCCATTGTCCAAGTTGAGTCGACCGTGGGTTTTTTACTCGAGGTCTAGGATCGATAAAGAATTTTTGAAGAAGTTTTGGATGTATACCGTGGATGGACATAGGTCGAAGTTCGCCAAAATTGTTTGTTTGTTTTTGTTAAATTTTCATGGGACGGTCTCCTGGCTAAGGAAAGGGATTTTCAGGTGTTTTTCATCACGTGGATTATTGGAATGGCCCCTGTCTAAGTTCTTTTTCGAGATGAAAGTTTGCTTGAATGAATCCAGCGCTTTTCTTTCATATAAATACAGTTAGCTTAGTGCTCGATCAACCGTACACTATAAATGTATGTTGTCGCTGCAATGCATACAAACGTACTTTATCAAAATATGATTTTTGGTGGCTAGATTGACAGCGCCGTTGTTTAAAAAAAAAATGGACGCCCACGGATAGACCGAGGCTCTGGAGAACCCAACAAAAGCTTGATACCTAAACCAGGGGTCACGTAAGAAAAATAGCCCCAAATATGCGGAATTTCATTTTTTTCTAACCCATGCTGCCATGAATTTTAAAGCGGAAAACCTCAAATAACCTTTTTTTTTTTTTCTCTCAAAAACTGAAAAGAATGAAAAGTGGTGCACATGTGGCACTACAAATCAGATGAATCAGGATTTGATAAATTATTGATGATGCATTTCATCCCCTCTCGACTTTAGCAATTCGGCAATTTTAACGGGAACAAATCATGTCCCAGCAACGTGGTGGTTTGGTTCAGCGCCACCTGGGGAGTCGGCTAATACCACTGGGAATGTGGATTGAATATGTTCAAAATGTATTTTTAAACGTCTTTATACGCTTTTCTGCATTTTTATCTTTGTTTCGATTTCAGCACCTCCTGGCGGTGTGCGAGTTTTTAGTACTGTATATTTCCAACATGGCCGCCGCATTTTTGCTCCATAAGCGCCTTAAAGATAATGCGGAAAAATGGAAGCGACCATGTTGAAAATGGCATGCTTATGGCGCATAGAAAATTTCTAAGGGTCAAATGTATCATTGTTCTTACACGTTCTGGCGCTTAACCGTCATGGAGGATTACTAGTACATGTAATGGCATATTAGCATTTTCCGTATCGTTATCGCCTCATTAACGTGATGTTGCCTGGGTTGTAATTGCCCATTACGCTGAGCATGGGCAAAGATTTACTCGACCCTAACCATTATAAGAATGAAGTTTAAGGTTGGAGATGAAGGTAATTTGACCTTTTCTTCCTTCTACATATGTTTTGTATTTGGAGGAAAGACCTTGTGTGGATATCATGGGAAATTTTTGACTCTGGGTTTTGGGTCGCAAAATTTGGCTACGGCCTCTTCTTGATTTTGTTAGTGTTTTTTTGGATTCTCTGTATTGCGTAACGCCGTAATAAAGTGCTAACATTTTCGTTTTATAATGAACCCAGTATATATTGAAATAATTTGCTTCAATTAACACTAGCCTTGTCAGTGTCACCCATTTTGCAACACTGCGACTTGGCCATTTGGCGCATCTGTCGCCAGCGTAATGGGGTGGCGTTGGCGCTTGCGTCGACACGGAAAAATGGTCATTATCAATCCATTGGTGAGAGTCCAATGATGCTCCCTATCAATGGAAAAGCCTCCCTTTTGGTACAAGTGCAACAGACGAGCTTCCGATTTGCAACTTGCGAGGCTTTATACATGTTTCGAATCATATACTATAGTTGAAACCGTGGAGACACGTACTGCAGCGCCCTCGTATCCGTGTCCATTTCATGCTGTAATGGATCTGGGGATTCTGAACTCAGAATCTTTTGACCCCCCCCCCCCCCTTCCCTTCACATTTCGTGTCCTTTGCTTCCAGTTTTAGTGCCGAATTTGTATTGATTTATAAATTCTGCGAACAAGGCATAATGGTGGCGCTAGTGTGTGTGTACCTGTGTGGATTTCGTTACTATATATATCTTAATCTGGTTGAATTTTGTAACATGTGTAGTTTGTTTTGAAGCATTCCAACAAGTTTGTTTTCTTTGGAATCGCCAACTGCTTTAGAATAATAAGTTAATTCATGGACTAAGGCGGTGTATATCTTATTTGAAGTTATTGATGATGAGTTGTTTTTTTATTTCAAATTGCAAAACACATTGTCCTGATTCGCTCGACTATCGTTGTTTGTGTGGGTGGACGAGATAGCTCTGAAATATGAATATTGATAAAGGAATAATAAAGTGGAGTTCTAAATGATGTTGTTGTTGAATGGGGATAGTGGGGCAATTCAGCTCCGTTTCTCAGAATTAAAATGAATATGTATTTTCTATCTCATTACGGGTATGTAAACTAGACGGATGTTTTTTCGATTTTGTTACATGAATGATGCAGCCTATGCTAATGGATCAACTTATTTGTAAAAAAACTCTGGTTATTTTTTGACGACAACATAATTAAATTTACCATTGGAGCGGGTATCGCGAGAAAATACTTGTGCCAATTAAGATAATCTTATTTTTTCCCATTTTTTAACTTGTTGAAATTTCTGCCATCACCTGTTTAATCCATCATGTTTTACCATAGCAGCACTGCCAAATGTTGACAGAACTGTCTTAATTATCGTTTATTTAGTCGACTTCAAATTTTTAAATTAATCAAAACAGTGATGTAATAAGGTTATTAGCCTGAACGTGTTAATTATTGTTAATTGTGCATTTCACACATTGGCGCAAAAAGGTGTGGTGAATTAAACCTCAACACAAACTCATCAAAGCAAGCTGTGCCGATCAAGTTTTTTATGTTGGTTGTGTTTAAATTGAATTTGTGTTTCGTGACCAGTGTGTTGCATTTTGGAACGCGTCCATGACATTTCGAGCTCCCTTGCATCCCAAAATGTTTTGCATGTCGGAGACGAAGGCTTTCGGTGGCATGATCTGTTTGAATCTTTCTTTTCTGGAATTAAGTGAATTTGGGAGTAATCGTTTTATCGACTATACAAGTATACAGACGGCCACTTTTTATTCATCTGTAGCAAACGTGCGAAATTTCCCGCGGTTTCGCAGGTTTTCGTCGAGATTACGGAGCCTGCGAAACAGCTGACTTGACTCCGAACCACTTTCGTCACTCTTCAGCGTGAAGTGCTCGAGATGGAGGAAGGGGCCGAGGGGTTGGATTTGGAGGGCCAAGGGGTCTCCATTAAGCATTAAGGAAAGGTGGACGGTTTTTTTCCACGATTATTGATCTCGTCTTTGCCCAGACTCGCTTCCGATACGGTGACACTATTATAGAGGATTTTGTGGACGACAGTTGTCACTTAAGGACTTTGGGTGTCGACGAGGGTCTCCGTAATTCCTCGACCCCACCCACTCATTGTATCGCTTCAATCTACCCGACGTCCTCCACATTTTCTGAGAGGCTATGCTTGCAAATCATCATTATCATTGCACGCTAAAAAGAACGAAATGCACGCTTGTCACAGAAGTCAACCGAGCATTGCTTCTCGGAAACCATTATGGCTGGGGAGGATGACGTGCTGGGTGAATAGTTGAGACGTCTGCAGGTTTATCTGATGAGACTATATTAGGATTGGGCCTGTGGAGCGCCAACATCTTTTAGAAACCGGAAAAAAGTCTGCTCGAAATGTCTCCAGGGGGCGCTGTTGATAAGGTGCAATTATCAGCGTGTCCGGCAGACTTTGAAAAATCGGGATGGTGCTTCATTTTTATCGCCTTGAAAGAGTCAGGACATATACTTGAAATTCGTGTTCTGTTATTAGGAAAATTTCTATGTAAAAACACAAAAGAACTAATTTGTTTTAAATACTTCTGATTCTTTTGACAACTTTTGTGTTAGTTATACGTGCGAGGGGTCCTTGGAAATGTAAAGAGTGAGCCTTGAAATCCTTGAAATATTTTCCAGTTACATTTTATGGCCTGCTCGGAACTGTAACTCAGTGTTTTTTCAACCGGTGTGCCGTTATGGGTCTGCAGTGTGCCGCGGAAGTTGAAGGGACTTTAGGTGTAAGACATGGCTTAATGCCTTTCTAATTCTCAGAATAAGAAAGTAAAAAAAACTTAACTAAAGGAAGACAATGCAGACTCTTGGAATGTGGCTGAAGTTAATAATTAGTTCTAGAATGTGTAATATTGCTCTGATTTGCTCTTAAGTAAGTTAGGAAGGACGCTGTCGAATCCCAACCGTTTTATTCCATTGCAGTCTTAGCTGCCATCTTAAATGTGTGCATTCAACATGAAAAAGTTCCCTCGTTTTGTCTCGTTGACATCGTGATGTGTTAACTCAACCTATCAAAACATGCTTATTATTGAAAAGTTCATGGAGAGGTCAGGGGAAGCTTTTCAATGTTTTCAAATAAATGCCAGGAAGCCTTCTTTGTTGCTGCGCTCATTAAGACAACGAGGCTATAAACTTGATTTATAATGGAATTTTGGGTATTTTCACATTTCTCAACTCAAAATTCCCATGGTTTAAAAAAAAACATGTCGGTTTGCGTGAACATATCACCAGTAGACAGTGCCATTGACTTTTTTGTATGTGAACGTCCTTGTCGTCTGGTGTAAAGCCAAAAAAATTGCGCTGCAGTGGGGGGTGGCAAATTTTAAGTGACATTATCTTCTGCTTAAGACGACTTATGGTTTCCCCTTTTCATTTTTTTTTCTGCATTATTTCAGTGTTTGAAATCTGTATCTTTCGAAATGTCCGTATATAATTATATTCCTGTTTGTGGCGTTGCCATCCCAAGCTCAAATTTTTTTTTTTTTTTTTTTTTTTTGTAGTGGTAATTTCACATTTCACCCCACATTTTCATATCCGTCTCGTCCCCATGCGCCTACAGTGCTCTCCCTATAAGACTTATTTGTTTTTTATTTATGCAGACGTGGAGTAGCCTTGCTTAGAAACATCATCACCACCATTACATGGCGATCCCCTTTATTTTCTGTTATCAGTCTGAAGGTTCATTAGCCCAGATTGCTCACTTTTGATTGGTTGATGTTTGAAAGTGGATTTTGACAACCTAAACAGTGACATATCCTTTTTTATACGCGTACCATGGGGTCTCCTCCATGCAAACTTGTCATCGCCATCCATCATGCTAGTGACATCTCCTTGGTTTTGGATAATGGTAATTCCATATTCGCTCCCCAAAATCCATGTTTTAAAATGGACGTTTTAAGACTAGCGTGGTTTATGGGGTTACCATTTCTTTGAAGCTTTTTTATTTGTGCATTTACGTGTTGTTAATTTAATCGTTGTAAACTGTTGCCCACATTTTCAGCATTATCGCTGCCCAATCGTGCTTTGATTATGGATTTAATTAAATTGAGTTTGGGGCAGCTGGCCATTGAATCTTGCAGCTAATTAAAATAGCATTTGATCTACAGGGTGTCCGTCCCATAGAAATGGATATAAAGTGTGAACTGTACAGCTGAAAAGACTTCTTAAGCACCTTGTAAATGTGGTACTGGAGGCACTACAACCAGTCGTGGCAGTTTCAATTTCGATGCTTAATATTTATTAATTGATTTATCATTCATTAAAGTGATGTATGGTACACCCTGTAGCGTTCAATTCAATGTTGGTATGATACACGTTGGATGCCATGCGATTCCATCAGTACAGGGTGTGTTAAAAGTAACTTAGTTTCCATTTTTACAATGCGGTGATTGCATTTAGTTCATGCTGAGCACTGTTTGTGGATATATAAATGATCCTAGTATTTTATAATCCAAAAGTTTTGTGGATTTCAACGCACAAAAAATCCATTGCTATGCACTAAAATTAACTACTTTCCTACATTGAATGTAATCACTGTTGCGAACATGGCTTTGCTCTACTATGTATCGATTTTGTGTTTTGAGGAAGGGAAGAGTGGGACAAATTTGAATGTTGTCGTCAGGATAGAAGGTTGGCAATTTTCTCGAACATTTGGTTAAATCCGTCTCTCATTTTCGGTCTAATATTCGTTTCAATTTTCGCGTCACGTTACTTTTTTATTTTCTTTCTTTCGCGAAAGCATCCCACCATTAATGGAGAATGGAGGGAGTATTGATTTCAGGGCTATCAAAAACGGTTTACTGTTTTGGGTTGTCATGTCACTGGTGGGGGTAAAAAAGAGAGTACTTATAGGTGGTGAAAGTTTTCACACCAATGATATCTTGCGACTGATAGCTATTTCTGAGAAATTGTTATAATTTACTCATCTATATGGAATTGAAATTTCGACTTTTATTTAGATGTGAATTTTTTCTTCTGCTAAACATAAAACGTATGAAGAAATTTTAGGCTATTAAATGTAGCATACCCATTGAGACAGGTACTCGCTAGCCACTACAGTGCTTAAATATACTGAAACTTCACAATAACTCTGCTCTTGCACAACACTGCGGTGTAGTGGGGCCCCCTGCATTACTATGACGATGATACCTTTTGATAAGGTTATATAGTAGTCACTGCAGTGCAGTGTTTAGATAAATACGTACACTACACCCTGCTCCAGCACTGCATTATACTGCTTTTTCATCATATGCCAATTGCCAAGATTAAAGATGCAATTACTCCTTTCTAATGGAGGGTTCAGATAGAACCAATGTGCGCTTATGTGCCATTCTGCGCGGGGATTATCACGCAGGATTATGTGGAGGGTGACCATGGAGTTGCCACCCACCACCAGACATGTACAGTAATGTACATAAACTTTGTTATCAAATGTTGTCACTAGATGACACTGCGAGTTAAGACCTGTAATTAAACCATGGCAGTTCAGCTTTGTAGTTTTATAATTTTTGTGCTTTTTTTTTCTTGAAATGTATTTTTTTCACCAAATTCACTTTTTTTTTTGTTTTCATCTCCGCCTTTCGATTTTTCCTCCCCCGTAAAACCCTCGCTGTAGAGTAAGTCAGTCGTCGTTTCTCAAATATTGCAACAAAACTCGTAGTTTCAAGCTCCAACCTTCATATTTCAGTCGCGCACCAGATGGCCTCAAGTGATTTATGGCGGAGGTCCCCTTTGCGCTGATTGGTTCAAATAAGTACCCTCGCACCCACTTACGAGGGTGCTAAACGTGATCGACGGAAATGGGGGTGCCTCGAGGTGGTGCTAAGTGCCGGCGGTGGGACTCTCCAGCCTAGGTTCGCTCTTTTCTCTCTATGCTGTTTTTCTAGGGCGCCTAACGCGTTGGTGCAACCCGGGGCCTCTTGCTTTCTTTCGTTAGCTTTAATTGGAGATATAATACCGACCTTTTTCAACTCCCTGTGGTCAAGTTGTCGTGCTTCGGAAATTTCAAATGGTATTACGTAAAATTCGCTGTTTTAAATTGTTAAAATTGTCACGGCTTTTAACTTGTATTTTGGCACTTGCTCAGTGCCACGCCAACCTTTTAAAAAGTGCAGTAGTTTGACCTGCTTTAATTTTCTTTTTTACCCATTAAAGGTTTTTCACTTTTTAAATGATATTTTAATTATAACTAACGTTTCGTTTTGGGCGTCAAACATTCGAGTTGTGATGTTGACAGGAAAAAATAACGCTTCAGAAATTCATTGCTCTTAAATTGGGTTAAAATTGTTCCCTTATTTTTGTACGAAAGTAAAAAAAAATTAATCCGTTTTACTTTTAACGACTGACACGGCTATCGATTTCGCCTTAAAAAAATAGCCAAGTATCATTAAGCGTGCACTACTTGCAACTTTTTGTTGGCCTCTCTTTTTCTGCTAAATTTCAGAATTTTTTTTTTTTTTTTTTGGTATTAGGCCTAATTAAAACTGAGGGGTCTTTCCCCCTTCCATTATCCATCCCTTCTCATATTCGGTTGACAAACTCTGGCAGTGTTTTACAACGTGAGATTTTTTCGGGAGTTTCATTTATGGCTGTTCCGTTCCTATTTGCCCCCCAAAAATGAACTCTTCCTAATTAGGACCTCCACTCTGCTTTGGTGAGGGTGTTAAGTGTCTTCTCTGCAACTCTTCGTGGTGTTAACCGAATTTCGTCAGTTTTTCTGAAAGTATACGCCAACTTCTTTTGCGACAAGTGGATTTTTCGAAAAAGTTTGCAATGCGCTCGTCGTCGTCGTTGTTGGTGTTTACCCTTTTATTTCGTCATACGTTTGGTGCGCCATTGTTCTATTGGGATTAATGCTGTAACGATGCCATTGGATATCACGTGTGAACAGTTGACCTATCGGAAAGGATAGCTGCCGCAATTAGCCGAACTCCGTAATTTTCGGATTTAATGGATTCGTATTCATCTTTGGATAGTGTTGTAATTGATTCGATTAATGGAAAGAAATTCGTAGACTAGAACGTTTTTGACATTAATTTGAGTTGTTGAGAGGCCTATACGTATCAAGAACACTAGTTAAAACATGTTTTGCACATATTCGTACTACAAGCCTTTGGTTTACATACCCAGCAAAGGGATTTTCCCACCGGTAAGTTCAGTTTTGTACTTATGGATTTATTTCAGTAAACTTTCTCTAATTGTTTAACTGCGTGGCTCGTTGAACAAACCCACGTTCTATTTAATTGGCGATTAAAAGTGTGATCCTTGATATTAGTGAAAGCTGATCCTTGAGTCCATAGGCATGCGTTTAATTTAGGCCTACCTGATGTCCTCAATGTTCCTTAAAGGCCAGGGGATTTCCCATCGTGCAATAACAAATTAGTTTTCCAATTAGGCAAACTATTTTTTTATAATAATTTTGACAAACAATTTCAATGTGTCCCCAAATGCATGTGTACATTTATATTTGATACCATTTTTTTCTATCCCTTAATTATACCTGTTTGAAACCAACTTTGTACAATGTAGGATTTTAATATCAATACTTTTAAATTTTTTTCTTGGATATTTGTGTATATGGGGCAGTAAGAGGGTTTTCAAGATCCATCCTTCATGTTATGCCATAGGGCATGCAGGTTTTTTTTGTTCATTAGTCTTACTTGAAATAGCATGGTTAACCCTTGAGGATGTGAATTATCGCAGTAGTCACTCTTAGTCTTGGTGTTAATTTAGTACTTCCCCTGTTAAAACTCGGAAATCCGAGACCTGGACATGTAATTTGCATTTGACCGTCGTCAAAAATAACTGACCAAAACGAATTTGGTGCCAAAAGCAGGAAAAAGGGTCCTAAAAACCCTCCTCCAAAGCTATTAAAACGGGCATCTGGATACTATTACACGACCAAGGAAAAAGAGTGAAATGGGCTATAATGGCCGAACATATGAGAAGGAAATTAGCGGGATAAGGGTGAGTGTTTGGGTACTGGATGGGATGACTCCATGTTAGCGTCTCGGATGATAAATTCAAGAAGAATAGATAAGTTTTTTGCGCGTATGAGGGAAGACGAAAATGTATGTGCTGTGCACTTATGTGGAGAGAGGCAAAAAATGAGGGTCAGAGGTCAAACTGTACCGAGTTGGCTAGTTTCAGACTCCTATAGTGGCTCGCTGGGTGGGTTGGGTTACTTCTAGAGTTCACTGAAACGTTCAAGGACCTTCCCGTACTGTCCCAAGTATATATGTACGTTTTGCCAATGTTGCATTTAAATGTGATCTGAATTTCACCAGAGCATCTACTAGATGTATTTATGAGCACACCTAATGTATGATGCGTCTGCGTTGATTATTTTTCCTTAAGACCCTGAATAGCCCTTTACCTTCAGTGCTGAACATTTAGAAATCAGTTGGTCTATATTGATTGGGACCAAAATTGGGATCAAGTTTCTATTTACCCATGTTTTTAAATAAATGGAGAAAAATATTATAAACATTTTTGGAATACACCAATGGACCATTCGCTTTCCAGTGTTGATTGGTGGACCTATATCCTCTAACCAAATAATGGTAAGCTGTCGATGGGTTCAATGATTTTCCTATAGTTATAGGACGAAACTTAGTCCCTAATTCATAATAACCAAAGTCTGAGCTACTTCAGTATAGGGCCCAATTGAATTGGCAAATTGCGATATCCCTGGTTAATGTACACATTATCGAGTGGTATTTGTTTGATGCAAGCATCGCCTCATCTAATGATTATTACCAAATCGCTCGCAAGTGTTTCTTGTTTGTTTTTAAATTGAGTTGCTTCCAAGTTTACCTTTTGACACTACCTCGTTTAGATGGTGAACTGCAAAATATTGATATTAGTCCAAATAATGCGTTTCATTGAACAGATGGCGCTCTCCACATGCTGCCTGCACCCTGAACTCTAAAAATGTCATTTAAGATAAATAGAGCACAAAATACCTCATTGCTTAACTCATTTATCGCCTATTTTTGCTAAAGGCCGATTTCTGATTAAAATGGAATTGAATTTTGAAATTCAGTGTTTTTCACAAAACTTCATTTGCGAGATTCGGCTAATTGGCTGTTAACCTTTATATAATTTTTTTAAAAGATTTTCTGTCTGAAGGTTTTCAGGGGAGAACCTAAGGAGTGTCGCGGATTTTATGAAGTCGATTTTAGAGCGGATGTTGGTTGGTTTTTACTATCTTTTTTTTCTCGTGAAATTTATACTTAGTCCTACATGCTATGTCATGACGCACCCTCTACAACAAACTAAGTTGGACAACTTGACCTCGGTTGCCCTAATTTATTTGACGTCAGTATAGTGTTTTCCCCTATAGATTCTATGTTCGGGTCGTTCAAAATGCCTCAACAATATAGTAATTGTTTGCTACTGTAAGAAAATCGATTAGACAATAATTTATAATTATCCTTTGCATATTATGAATCGTAATTGATATGCTCAATTTTTGAATTAATATTTCAAGTGCGTTTATAGTGAGAAGCTTCCGTTAATTACAACGGAAATTGCTGTCCTACTCATTGGCTGTTAGTGCATGTTTATTGGCGGATTTGGTGTAGTATATATTGTTTACATTTGTTTAGATTAAAAAAAAGTAGATTGATAAGCTAAATGATCATGTCAGTCTTAAGTAGATAATGAGAGGACGAGGGTCTAGTATTATTTTGCTAGCCTTTAATTTCTTAGCTTTGACAACATTTTAAAAAAAATAGTTTGTTATAAAGTATTAATTGTTATCATAATTATACTTTATTCTCATCGATACTATTTTTTGTACTGTGGTTTTTGATCTATACAAGAGTCAGTCATGCCAAAAGGAATTTATTAATTTCTAGGAAATTTTGTTCACAATTTGTAAAGACATTTTGAAAAGGTATGTTCTGATATGATTTTTTTGAGTCAAGAGCTGTTATTGTTTAAAACATTCCAATGTCGTGATTTACAATGTACAAATAAACGCCCTGAATTTCTCACGACTTCAATGTGCAGCAAGGGTAGTCTCAAAACGTCGTAAAAGTTTTTAGTTTTTTTTTTCTTCTTCTTCGTATAGTCACAAGCCCATTTTATTAAATTTATGACATTCTCAATGCTGAAGAGGAATTTTTCCAGTAGATAATTTTCATTTATGGCCACAATTCGTTTTAAGATAAATTATTCATTCGTCGAAATTTATTTGAGTCTAGTGCATTTTTCAAAGTGGTACATGTGTCATATTAATATGGAAAATGAGGATAGTTTCTTATCTGAAGCATTTATTTCGCATAAATTAAAGAAACCCCGTGTAGTCTTATAGTAAAGTTATTTATGGGAAAACCTAGTGACTTTGTTAAAAAACACTGCAGTAATTTTTTTGTAGTTTTTTATATAGCAGGTTTGGTTCGCCGAAACGAAAATACACGTAATTCGGAAGCCTCCTCGCAACATTTAATACGTCTTATTTGATAAATACCGATTATCTATCGTAAATCACGAATATGTTTCTGAGCGTATGGCCTCGTATATATGTATGTATTTCGTATATAATAATATAGGACCATATATGGTACTTGCCTGCTTCTTTACTGGACTATAAATTGATTTCAGCATTTTCTCACTGCTTGCACACATTCTAAAAAATAACCTTATGATATTTTCTTTAAAAAAAAATATTAAAAAAATGTCGGCATTTCTTTTATGTGCCCCGGTTACTTTTTAATATACAAATATATTATTTAAAGTTTTAAGTTTAAGCATAAGATAAGTTATATCCTTAAGTAATAATTTGTCTCTTGTATTAAAATGTTTTCATCTAAGATAGTTCTGGATTATCGTAAAAAGTTTGTATATCTAAATTACTTTTAACGTCCACTTTAAATAATATTTTTTTTTCAACCATGATGAATTTGGTCCATATAAAAAGGTTTTATTTAACTCACAATCTGTAAGCAATATAAAATATCTGCTGATGTGCAATATATTTTCAAATAATATGGCAGTATAATTGTATGAAAGTAGGTACCACTTAGATTCAAAAGAAAATCTTTTGAAAATATATATATATATATATATATATCACCATCGTAAAGTTTTTATATACTATGCTTTTAAAAAAAATTATGTTCAATGTATTGAAGGCAAAATAGAGCTTAGCAACCAGGTAAAATTGCAGAGTGGTGACATGTAATCCATAATTACTAATAAGGTATTCTTAGCTCATCGTCAATATTAAAACTGTCTAATCCTTCCATTCATAAGATGCTTAATTTAATCCACTTAGCGGTGCCTGTATTGCACGTTTTATATGAGCTGTTGGGATATTTATATAGTCTTCAGTTGATGTGATTAGTTTTTATCTGGGTGTGTGTATGTGTTGTTCGCTGGCTTGAGGGGTGGAAGATTTAATAGTTGATTTGATATCAAACTAGCGTGAAATGCGAGTGCCAACGAAGCAAAGAGAGATGGTTTTGGACAATAAAACAAGGAAAGATCCATGACGGAGGAATATCCGAGCGCATGCACAGGCCAAATGCGACAAGAATATTATCCGCAAGCCGAAGACAAATGGTTGGCCAATTGTTCCATCTAAGTGGAAAATGAAGCTTGTCAAGCAAAATGTCCACCACTGAGATTATATATGAAGTACATGGAGACAAATGACCGGAGGATCTGGACGGGGTCTGAAGCCTTTAAATCTCTATTGAACCAATATTGTGGGAGGACGGTCAAGATGACAAGCGAGAAATGAAAGCCTTATATGCGTACGTTAGCACATTTCTAGCTATATGGGACAGTCCAGGGCTTTCCAAAAAGTCCCTGCTTGATATAAGGACCCCCATGCTCGGTCCAGGTCCTAGGATGTGCAGATGAGATTGTGGCAAGACATTACAAACATTGATCATCAGAAGCTGCACCTTCTTCCCTGGGAATGTCTGCTTATACACCAAGAGAAAAACGTGTCATTTAAGTGACGTCAGGTCTAGAGACAATTTTTTGGTGACATCATGAGAAAAGCTTGTCGTTTTTTTTAAAAAATCGTGTCCTCTTTTTTGAAATTGTGTCCTTTTTGTAGCATTTTAAGAAAATGTTGACTTCTATAGTGACCATCATGAGACAATCTTGTCATTTTGGAGACAGCATGATAAAATCTTGCCGATTTGGTGATATCATGAAATAAAAGTTGTATTCTATACATGTATAGTGATCATCATGACAAAATAGTCATGTTGGGGAAAACATGACAAATTTTTGTTGTCTCGATGTCATTACAAGAAACTCTTTCGTGATTCGTAGACTTTAATACATCAGGAAAAATTCACACTCCTATACTTACAAATGATAGGGACAATGTGACCGAAGCAAGTGATGTAACTAACTATGCATAACGTCCATTTCCTGGTAGGTTCATTCCAGATACTGTCGCAAGTACTAAGTCAGTTTTCGTTCAGAAGAACCATTGAGATGTAGCATAGTATGCTAAGTTTTTCTATCGGTGATTCATAGATGGGATGAGGTTGGATTGCCTTGTATCGACATGAATACAACGAATCTATAGACAAGTACATGTACTTTGTTAATTCGAGCTAACTTGTACTTGCATCTTTCATTTGTTTCGAATTCTTGGTAATGGACGAAGAACAACGTTTGCTATAAGAATACGGGACGTTCCATTCAGTACATATGTGTAGGTCAAGTGCCATGCAGTCTTGATATTCACTTTTGCAAAGTTTGTCCACAGAATTTTCGGATGGCCTCTTGCGGTTGAACAGGCGCTTTGTCTTTTTTGTCATTTTCATTGTGCGAGCTTTGTCACTGCTTTGCGTTTAATATCATTTATCACTTTGGCAAGCGCTGCTGTCATGTCCATGCTATGTTCAAATCCCACAGTCAAAAAGGACGATGATCACCAACGCATCCTCCCATTCTCTGTGATATTGTTTTCCTAATGACATTGCTAATATCCGATGCACAATCGATACATGTCCACTGAAACGCCGCCATCCATAGAGGGTGACAAATTGCATTTTGATTTTTCACGAATTGTATATATGTGCTGCTTTGCAAACATTCACGTGTTAAGGGCTCTTTCAATTCTATTGCTGAAATGAACAAAGTTTGTTACTGCATTAATTCCTCGTTTTACGGTAAACTGATTCGCCGACGGTAATAAACAAATTGGCTCGGAATGAACTGTTAAATACATAAACAACGTCTTGGAATTACTTCTTCCTGCTTTTAAGTTCATATTAATTTCGATATTTATGAAACCACCAGGGCCATGGTGCCAAGCTGTTTGCAGTGGCATTCGCACGGAGGGAAGCACTTTGCGAGGCTTTTGCCGCCTGCAAAACTCTTCTTTAATTCATGCCGAGGTTAAAACTGTTCTTAAGGGGACGCTAAAGTATTAATAAAAGTCTGTAGTTATTGAATTCGGAGAAGCAACTTTGAAAATGTTTAGAAAAACGCCTTTGATTTACTGCTTGTTGGAACGCTAAAATTGCCCATTTACAAGTTGAGGTGACGCTAACCCTATATCCTATTATACTCTGCATGCATCGTCAATGCTCTCTAATTTCACCCTCATTTTGATGGTTTTGAAAATTATGTTATTAACAGTTGAATTTATCCAGTGTAGTCAAATGTATAATTTAATTTATTGTATAATTTTGCAATTCAACGTGTGTTTTAAAATGCACTTTGCAAAAAGCCATACTTAATTTTGGGGTTTCATTTTTTATTTTTGCTTTTGTTGGTTTTTGATACAGAAAATTTGCAGTTTCCACCATATGTCCGAAAACTGAACAAAAACTCTTTGCTTTCAAATAGATTTTAACCCAATCTGTCTTCGACTATGTTGAAACCCATTTCGTGACTAGGCTAAATTACAAAAAAAAACAAAATTGGGACTTGTAGACGCGGAATGAATTTCAACCTATAGTTGAAAACCGATATTCTATGCAAATGTGCGCGCATGCGCTCGCTTCGTGATTTTCTTCTAGATTTCTATCCAATCGGGTTGAAATCCTTTCCTGTGACAAGCTTATGGTGCTATAAGTTTTTGGGGCTTTTTGTGTTGTTTCACACTAAATTGTTGAATTTTTGTTTCGGGACTTAATGCTCAATTATGCATAACTGGGAAGTTTTTATTTTCGTTTCTTGCAAAATGGGTTTTTCGTCGTGCAAATGAAATCGTTTTACCCAATTGCCTTCTTATTGCAGTTGAGCACCGAACAAGATTGGTTGCAAATTAAATTAAAACGCTGACCGTTAGAATCCAATATTTTTTACAACCGATTCTGCTTCGGATTTCATCCCTTTGCATTCAGATTTTTTTTTTTCCTGATTCGATTTTGTTTTTATGAAACTCATTTCCACGAAATGTTATTTTCGGATTGCTCACGCCAAATTTGCTTTCCATTGCATTTTGCTGGCGCAAAGGGTTCATCGAATGGCGATAGGCCATTCATTGTTTCGTCGTTTCGATGCTCATGTCGAGTGGGAAAATCTCATTTTAAACCACTTTATGAGCCAATTTCATACAATTGAAGTAGGCCGAGGAATTGGTCGTTCGCGGAATTACCGCCGGAGATGTTGACAAGCGCCGCGGGGACTCTCCATTCTGCCGATTAAATTATTTTATGCGTAATGTAACTACTCTCAGTGGCACTTAGCGACGTAAATGCTCGGCAAATCGACTATGAAATGCCAATTTCCCCTTCCAGCAAATGAAATAATTAAATTTCTCAAATGGAAATTGGCATTTTCTATAGGGCGCTTGCATCTGCATTGTTTTTGGGGCACAGAATGCGAGGGAAATTAACCATATCCCAATGTAGCGCCCCCTGGTGGAACATGAGCCTTTGGCATTGGTAATGCTGTGTTGGATGTCAGTCACTATGTTGATAAGTGTCCATGGTTGGGAGTTGTCTTGTTAATTATTCTTAATCTGGTAATCTGAGGCAAAAGATGGCGGCTTCTGGTGTAAATAGGAGCAACCATGTTGGAAATTTACATACATCGTGCGCCATTTTGGGGTGTTGGGCCGGAGTAAGGCTAATTTGTGTTGATAAACTAGTGTTTCACTATCATGTTAAAACCCTTTTTATACAGGGGTCTATGTTATTAAATTTCTAACAAAAAGGACCATTGCTCAAACTATTGTACAGAAAGTACAATACATTGTTGGAAAAGTCACTACTGTTGAACTTTTGTTCTCAATCTGGAAAGTACTTGCTATTATCGATCGTTCACCAATACGATATTGGTGCCGATGTTATGAATTCACCAATATTGCAGATCCACTTCAGTTTTCCAAGCTTTTTGTAACTTTCGTGCCTTTATAATGAGAATAGTTCAGTGGTAATTTTTTGTTTGTTTTTTGTTTGTTCTGTGTATGCACAATGCTAGGGAATGCTTAATTTCATTTAAAAATAGCAACAACAACAAAAATATCGAGATAAAAATGAAACTTTGACAAGGGACTTCATGCTACAATGTTTATCGATTTAATGTCTCGCTTATAAACAGACTGCTGTATAGAAACTTGTTACAATAACATTATTATCAGGTATTTTGCTTAAGGTGGCCTTAAGCCTATAATAGCAAACGTTTTGAATGCTTATAAAGGAAAATAATCATCGAATCTTTAATGAATTTTTTTCATTTTACGTCTGTTCATAAATTAGGGGGTTCGATCAATAAGAAGAAAAAATGCTAAATGCATGTTTGGTGCAATTTGTTACCAAGAAGCACAACTAAAATGAAGTCAGATTTATTCAAAATTATGGTTATTTGTTTTTCTTTCCAGTACATAAATTACGAATAGATATCACTGTTTGATTTAACATTTAGTATTGAAGGTTTTTTTGTGTTTTTTTTTTTTTTTTTTGTTTATCTAGGGATTCAGAGAACCCACGACTAGTGTGGAGTTTGCAGAATTTCCGTAAAAAGCTCGGTTCAAACATGTTAGTCAAGTTGAAGTGTCCTAATCGATGGATGATGATACGTTTGTCTGCAGTTTTCGTGGTTAACAACTATAGTTTTACCAATTGATAATGGCACCATCTGCCATGTTGCTTTTCACTGTCCGCAATATCTGTACTTGGAAAATGGCCATTAATTCCCGAGTGGATCGTGGAGATCACGAAGGGAAAATATTGCAAATAAAATTCAAAACAACCTAATGGCTACTTCAAATGCAAGTGGTTTCCGAAAAATGCGGATCAATCACAACACCATATTACGCGGGGAGAACTTTCAATTTCCATCTTTTTTTTTTCTTCTTTTCTCCCCCTTCTTCTCTTCGGCATATTGGAATTGAAAGCATGGACGGGAATAGATATATCTTTTTTCACTAAATAGACAGGCAGCCTTTTTGCCATCCATAGTCTCCTCGTAAGAAGGGAAATTTGCCAAGTGGGTCCCAATCCTCTTCTTCTTGTTTAGTAGCACGGCCAATATATCTTTGCTCAGCGTTTTATGCGCCACTGTCAGGCAATATGAAACCAGCCGAGCATTAAGGACAAACAGTTTAGCTCGCAGGTACATGAAATTTTCACTTCGACAACATATTGCACGCTGCGCTAAATTGGCTGGAAAATGCAGTGTAGCAAAACCGATGATAGTCTAACGTATTAAATCCTCGTTATCGCTCGTAATCTACCGGCAACCGACATGAATTTTTCAATCTCCTTCTGGCAAACGGCTGCCGCATAAAAGCCAGCAAATTCCGGCTCTCCAACGAGCCAATATCATCCTTTCTGATGGCTGTCTATAAAAGTCACTCACTTTCTGGTGCGGCTATATGTCGAGGCATTTGGGGAGGGGGGGAAATGTGCAAAAACTCCACACTTCCACCCAGGCGATTTGCTTATTTGAATCGAAATAAAAAAGAAAAGGAGAATGGGAAGAAATAGCGGAATGGGAATTTCGTGCTTTGGGACAATGTGTGCATGTCTTCACAAATGATTGAAATTCAACTTTATCACAAGTTTTCTGATAGTCAATTTCAATTTTGGTACCCTCCGAATGGGTGGTAGGGAAGATGTTTTTCAGACGGTTACGGTCCATTCGGTGGACGCAGATAGTCTTTGATTTCCAGTAGCTTAGGACCATCGTTGAATTGCATGTAGAAAAGAATCGAAAAGTTAGCAGATTTTGAATTACATGGCAAAATAAATCTCAAAAATGGACTTTACGCCTTAGCACCAGAGTGGCTCAATCAAAGTCGAATATACAATTTTATTTATGTGTTTTTAGAAAATCTGTAGGTTTCAGCAAACAATTTGTGTCAAGGGTCTCAGGATTTTTGAGGCAAATTCAGTGAACAATAATAAAACCAATCGCCGTGTTCATTGAGTCATAATATAATAAGCTGTCTGTATTGTCTTGGGTCTGATGTTTGAATTTTTTTTTTATTTTGCAGTATGGGACGGAGGAATTTGGCCAAGATGCTCCTCGGTATACGTCTCCAAAGCCGGGCATGTACTCGGATCCCTATTTTATGGGTAAGTACTTTAAAACAATTCTTTTTAAACTTTGGATGTTTAGGTTTGGATTACAATTGTTGGATTCAGCTTCTGGCATTTCCAGTATCCTAACATCTCCAACATCCAGAAACATTAGATAACTTAGAGAATTTCCAATATAGGATGATTAGTCAGTTTTTTTCTTAACACACTTTGGTGATGGATGACAATGTGCTCAAGATGACATCCGCACGATGTTATTGCGCCTTATTGGATGTGAGCTGTCCACCTCTGACCAGTTTTGGGATTAAGTGAAATTGAGAATGGAATCGAGATTAGTTGTTAGATGATTTTGTCTTGACAGTTATTCGGCGATCTACCTCTTTGTCTTTGAGTTATCGAATATAAGGTCCTGCTAATCTGTTTTTAATTGTTTGTCGTTTATGACGCAAATGTCCTGAACGGTGTTGTACTGACCGTTACGTTGTCCGTTGCAATCAATAGATGTTATTTGGTGGTAGACCACACATGATTTTGCGGCTGTGTAAGAGGTCCATGAAATCGTATTGTTAAATAAGCCCCATATGGTTGGTCTGTGCCATGCATGCACACGTGTGCGCAGCCTTAGCAATTAATAAATTCCAGTTTCAAATTATCTGACTTGAAGAAATTGTATGCAATCTCTACTTATCTAAAATGTGTTTTAAGATTGATAACCCTTTTTTTCTGAAGAATTGTATGTAATACTATTTTTTCTCAATTTTGTTCAGGTGCCAACCCTGTCCCAGATGGCCCCCATAACACGAGCGATCCGTGGTCATCCAGCAACAATCTACCGTCGGCCAGTTATTCATATAGTTCAACTATAATGGGAGCGAGTCCTAATCTCTCGCAACCAGCCCCTGCCTATCCCAGTATGCATCTTCCACATGACTCCATGGTAAGACACCCAGAAGTGCCGAAAAGTTTGAGAAAATGCCCTTTGGCTAGCATTTCCATAGATTCTTCAATCATTGACTTTTGATTGTTTCGCAGGGGTATCACACGATGTCTCCAAATCATGATCCAGCCATAATGTCAACCAGTCTTCCACCCATGTCCAGCTTCCGAGGAACTCCGAGTCTACCTTCGGCCGGTCCACCAGCCGTCTCCCATTCGTCCCCTTCCCCTTTATACACCGCCAATGCCAACCCTTCTCCAACTTTAAATAATGCAGAAACCTTAATGAATAGGACCAACCAAGGAGCATCGCAGACGGGGGATGCCCTGGGCAAAGCCC
This sequence comes from Julus scanicus, assembly GCA_034698625.1. Lineage (NCBI taxonomy): Eukaryota > Metazoa > Arthropoda > Diplopoda > Julida > Julidae > Julus > Julus scanicus. Next base: position 9,264 of record JAQGBW010000218.1, on the reverse strand, counting down.
TAGCCTCTGTGAGTACTTTTATTTATCTCGCCGTTCTGTTTGAAATAATGGAAAATTGATGGATGCGACGCTGTTGATGGACTCCTTCATTATCCGCGCGCCAATTTGCTTATTTTTAGCCATTTTTAAAAAGTTACGCTCTCTTTTTTTTCTTTGGTAAAGTACTCGGGAAGGGTGGTTAAAAATAAAATGATGGGTGTTCAATGAATTAGGAGAGAGTAAGAAGGATGGAGTGAGCTATTTATTTACACGATGTGAAAAAGGAGATCAGAACGGTGTTGACATAAGAGACAGGAAATGGAGTTGATGGAATGAGAGGAAGTCAAAAACATCCAGTGCTGACAGGGGCTTCTTCTGTCTCACCAAAGAATCGGTTCACCCTTTGAATTTTCTTCCGCAGGATGCTGGCAAACCCGATGTGTTTAATGCCTTGTCGGCTTGCTTAGTTGTATGACTTGATTCATGTTTTTAAGTCATTCAATGCTCCAAGAATGCCTAAACTTATGTCTTCCCGTCGTTAACACGCTATTCGGTTGATTTTGCAAAAATGCCAATTGCAAAACAATGTTTTGGATTGGACTTTGTCGAATTTGGATTAAATTTCCGTTCTAAAAAGTGTGACCTGTTTAAGGTTTTTTTTACATGGGTTCTGAAGAAAAAAATATTTAATACCCTGGGTTTCGCCACGTTTAAAAGTTTGAAGACCTCTGTTCTAATAAATTCTTAGCATTTCTCTTGATATGGTTAATACATATGGAAAATAATAATAATAATAATAATAATAATAAAATAGGCGTGCCATTAATTAACGGACATTTTTTTATACATTGAGAAATTAATTTACAAAAGTTTTCATCCTGTACAGCAAGTCATTTCTATCTGACTTGAATGACTGACGGTATTGTCAGTGTTAGCATAATTTCACCTCCCTTACTACCTACCATGAATCGACCGATTAACCACTTAGTGTGGTACCAAATTGGAGATTGTTTTAAATTGTGTTGAGTGGGTGGACTGCTGTGCCTTCATTTGTTTTTCAAAGCAGTAATTTTGTTTCCCAATAGCTAATTGAAATATTTAAGCGTGTCTCCCTGTTTGTAATTTCTGCTCGACGTTCAAAACTGACCCACATTTAGCTGTCCTGTTGTACTTTCTTATCTTAAGATCTGTTTTGTTCATTTTGAACAGCATTGAATATTTTTATAGCTAGTAAGCTTGAGATCTCTTATGTCATTTTTCCAGGACATAACAAATAATTAAGGAAGTGTTGGGTTATCCAAACTGGCACATTGTTTCCTTTCAATGTGCTTATGGGATTCTTTTTTTTTAATATTTCAGATTTATTCAACTGAACATACAAGTAGCAGCTTTTCATCAAATCCGTCAACACCTGTCAGTTCGCCCCCACCTATTTCTGGTAATTACTTTTGCGATTATTTGTTCGATTGTCAATCACGAACGTATTGTGTATAAAATTACATTGTTTCTGTACTTTGTAATTATGCCATTCATGCATTTTGTTTCAACTCTATTAGAGTTAATTGTAATCTTTTATTTCTGGCGTTTCAACAGGTCCTAACCAATGGCAGGCGCAACCAACAACCCACGCAGGACCCACATCTCCACATTTTGGTGACAACCGTTTACATTCAATGGTAAGTCTATTTTAAATTACTATGAAATATCCAAAGTCAAATTAATATGCAAAACTGACAACGTGGAATATAAATATAAACCTGTCATGAATGTTTAGTAGCTTATTATACTTATGTTTGCCTTTAGCTTATTTTTGACCTGGAATGCCTGAAAGAGTTCATAAACTTAATTTAAAAATACACTTTTTAAATTTTTATAAATTAAGTTTAGCGTGTTTTTTTTTTGTTTATTAGAAAGTTTCTTGGATCAGGCAATCCTGCAAAGTTTTTAAATTTACTGATCATTTCAAAACGAGTAATTAACTGTAGCTAAACAAGAAATGGATTTTTTTTTACTTAAAAGGAATTATATTTTCATAAACCACTTGTTTTCGTTAAGTTGACATCTTTGGAAGTTCTTTGGCGTTATTTTCTTTATTCGTTCAACTGTTATTTGAACAAAATTTCGCTCTAGCAACCGAATGGCGGGAGTAGCAGGTTGGATGACCCAGTTCATATTATGAGGGATTATACAGAGGTAAAAATTGCCTCTTCAATTGACATCTGCCGCGTTTTGTTTTATTTGACAATGTGAAATTTTGCCGCGGTTTGCAAAGGATGTTAAAAAATGTATGAAAGCCGTAGTCGTCACGTCTTTGCAAATTTTTTTGCAGACGAGAATAGAAGAGCGTTTGGACGATGCCATAAACGTATTGCGGAACCATGCAGAAGGAGCTGTACTGCACAACCTTCCAGGAGCGACTGGTAATCAGGGTATAACAGGCCCGGGTCCATCATTACCAGTTCACTCTCGAGCTCCACATTCCAACGGACTTCTTTGTAACACCATGGGAGCTGCGTATCAGCCTAATGCTGCCATGTCGCCAATTGATGCCCATATGGTGCGCTTGCCTTGCCTTGGTTTTATTCGGTTGCTTCTAGAAATCCGTTGGAACTACGATAATTAATGACATGTTCTTTTTGTGCTTTTAGCCTAGCCCATTGTCGATGGCAGACAACCGTCTTAGAAACAGCCGGGACGGCGTTACCCCAGGTTCTGGGTCTGCACCTTCATCACAGAATGCCTATGGTTAGTATTACAAGAAAATCAATTTAACTTTGTACTCTACAATCAGTAGTGACTTGATGATTTCAAAATATCAAATTATTAAAACAACATGTTTGTGCCACGTTAATAACCTGGTTTTTTCTTGTTCTTAAAAATTAGGTCTGCATAGTCAGTTGGATACTGATACAGAGGGAAGCACTAAACTAAAACGACTTTCAGAGAAGAGGAAAGAAATGGACGATGATGACGACGACGATGATGACGATGGCAAATTATCTCCCTCACCGGACGATAGTAACCCTGCCAGCGGAACGGTCAGCACGACCACTGGAACGAAAGGCAGCAAACGTGCCCGTACAAGATAGTGAGTTTGCATTTTTGCTCGATTTCTTCCTTTCGAAATGAAAAACTTCATGAATTGTGTTATTTTCGATGAGGCAAAACGTCTGTTATCAAGTATTATTGCATAATGATATGGCCGAATTGACCAAATTTCTGGGAAACCTTTCAATTGTACATAATTCGAACGGTAATTTTAATTTTTATGAAAGTAGTAAACTTCAATTTATGGGGAGAATAAATAACTTTCATTCCACCCATGTTAAATTTAGAAATTTAGTATTGTTGTAATCCCAATTAAATCGTAGATAATTTACCAATATGCAATTGTAAATGAAAACAAGATTGTCGTGCATGTCTGAAAATATGAAAATTCAGCTGTTTCTTTTTCAATTAGGTGCCCTTGTTTTTGCACTGCATCTCATTTGAATAATTATTGGATGTGAATTACATGCTTTTTCCCTCTAAAATTTCAGTCGGCCAATGCTTGGAAATGATTCTGGAGAGTCGTCTGGTCGGAATAACGATAACGATAATGATAATGATCTTCTGTAAGACAATTATTACATTACTCAAATCTACTAAACGTTAAATTTAAACTTTTTTGGAGATTATGCGATAAATCTGGGTAGAATAACTAACATCACATTTTTAATTAAAGATAAACGCATCTTAATATTCGATTAATTTATTGTTACTGTTACGTAGCATGGGTGGAGTGTCAGGGATTTATGCCTCTTATAATATATTAACAAAGTAGAATTAGAAGTCAGCAGTTAAAACTGGTTTTGAAGTTCGATTTTTCTTTCCAATTTTTAGTAGTGGGGATGAAGATGAAACTCCTGAAGTAAAAGCAGAGCGCGAAAAAGAGAGGAGGCAAGCAAACAATGCCAGAGAACGGTAAGAAAAACGTCACAAGCTATTCTTTGAATATAATTGAAGTGATAAGTATTAAAATGACAACATTGTGACATTATGGCGATTTTCGTTAAATTATCAGAATCAGAGTACGGGACATAAATGAAGCGTTCAAGGAACTTGGAAGGATGTGCATGATCCACTTGAAGACCGATAAGGCACAGACGAAGTTGAACATACTTCACCAAGCTGTGGATGTCATCACAAACCTCGAGCAACAAGTTAGAGGTTAGTATTTCAAATGATTTACGGGATGATAAAGGCGATTGAAAGTGGGCTTCAGATTTCTAAAGGACAGGGTTCCCCCACACATGGAAAACCTGGAATAGTCGGGAAACAGTCAGGGAAATTCAACATGTACATATTCCATTTGCTTTCAGATGGCCATGTGTCAGTTAGATACAAAAGTCAAGAAATGGGGCAGGCGGACAGCCCCGATTCTACAGAAATGGGGAATTCCCCTTTTGAATTACTTAAAATGATTTTACGTAATTAAAAATTTACATCATTTTTTTTTTTTTATTGATTTTTTTTGTTTTGTTTTTTTTTTTTTTTTAAGGGAAATTTTTTTTGGCATTTTTTTTTGGTTTTTTTTTTTTTTTAAGGGAAATTTTTTTGTGATTTTGTTCAGCTTTTTAATGACACGAATATTTGCAAACATCCTAATAAAAAAACTCATTTTAATTAGTTGTGAATTTTAATTCGGATATGACGAGGGAAAAAACATTTTTAGTGGTAGTTTGTATGTTTCCAAAAGTTGTATTCAGAGCGGTCCTTACTGCACATTGTTGACTGTTTTCTAAAACAATTTCTTTGACCTACTTTGACATGATATCATTAGGCGTATTGTCCGATTTTTGAATTTTTGGTCGTCAAGATGGGCAGCGAAATTGTTTTAAAAACTGGAAAAGCGGGGGAAGTTGAAAATGTCCTTTCTGGGGTAACCCTGAAAGACGTTTCTCTTCTTTTCTTACCAGAGCGCAACCTTAATCCGAAAGCAGCTTGTCTAAAAAGACGAGAAGAAGAAAAGAATGAAGACGGGCCAAAGTTAGGACCACATGCCATTCCTCATCCCTCCGCAATGAATGTCCTTACCAGCCAACATCTTTCCCCAGCGCTGCCTGTAAGTATTTCAATGCCACGGTACATTTTTTGCAATCCGTATCCCAGTCGAAAGTTTTGCAAAAATTTTATAATAAATCAAAGTCCCCTGTTCTCTCTTTTCAGCCAACTTTACCTCATGGTCAGCCTCCACCTCAGTAGCATTGGCTTAGTGCTACATATTTGTTACTTTTGCAACTTGTTACCTGTGCTGAAGAAGGAGAAGAGGATGCGTCACCGCGTTCTCATCCCATGCGAAGAGTGGGGTCATTGGCAACTATTCGCTAATCTCCTTACTTGCCCATTCGCCTTGTCTTCTCCAGCGGCCCCGTCTGTTCCTCTTCATGGACTAGAGGTGGATGACCACCCAAAGTGCTGGATTGTTTTGTTTTTCGGACACCTCGAGGGTGAGTCAGGCACGGGGCTGCCGCACAGAAAAACGAACGAAGCGGGCGTATGGGAACAAACCGAAAAATGAATGACGGAATCGTGGCAGCAAGCAGAAGCAAAACCCCCCACAACTCGGCAAAAAAAAAGGGCGCCATTGTGCCACCAGTGCAAAGCCAAACGTGGAGATGCGCCCCGACCCTCTTCAGTTAGTTGAGGAACCCAATCGCATCACCGACATCCTCGCATACCATTGTATATTAAGTTACCTTTCTTGAGCCTTGGATCACATTACTCATTATTTATTGCCAGTGGTTTACCTTCATTTATTTTTATGTAAGTGTTTTTTCCCCCCTTTTTACGTTATTATCTCTCCCCTCGGTATAAGACTTCCCCCGTTATAAGCCAAACGAAACGTCCTCGTCTAAGAACTGGAAGGAATTATCTTTAGGGCCATTGCCAAGTTTCATTCCAAACAACGAAACGATTTTGTGCTCCGAGCGTATTTTATCTTGTTTTAATTTTACATATCGGAAATGTGAATTTTTGCGCTGGCCAATGAATCCCTGCTCAACAATGCACCATTTCTGAAAGGGTGACTGGTTTCATCCCTTTTAATCTTTGTTTTTCTGTTTTTTAGAATAAGTAAGAAAAATACGAGAGCAGCCTAGGCATGATACTAGCCTAGCATTGAGGTTGCCAAATCACAGTCCAAGCTTGGCGAATAGCATATCATAAGTGCCATACATATTTTTGTACAATTATTTGCGCGTATATCATTTCTGACATTTCTCGATTAACCATAGGGTGGTTTCTGTGAAAGAGCGCACGACTTGAGCAAACCAATGGACTTTGGTGTAGATTTTGTCACTTGTAGACATCACATGACTTTAACTTATCATAATCATCGCCATGCCTCGAGATCTTGCTCCATACAAACTTTGCTCTCTTCATTGATACAAATGTGTTACCATATGGTGCGATTTTGTGCTCAATTAATACAATAAGTCATTTGGCGTTTTGAGAGCTTTACAAATTACAGCTTTTGCTTGGGCCATCAAATTGTTAGTATCTTGGAAAATTTTGGAATTATGCTTGAAATTCGTGTAAACGCTGGGAAATTTCGTTATTGGGGAAAAAAAAGTTTTTCACACTAGAAAAAAATTCCGACTCTTTTCTAAAACATTGCGATAATTGGTCGTGGGAAGGGATCCTTGGAAATGTAAGGGATTAAATTGAAACATTCATATGATCGTCTTGGAATCCGAACATTTGTGCAGAAGATTCGTTGCGTCCTTACACTGAACCCTCACCTTTCTTTTTCTCCCTGCCATTGTCAAGCAGTTTGCCATAAGCCGGCCAACAAAAGTTTGATATGCGATCCACGAGTGTTTAGCTCAAATTCAACTTGCTTTTTAATCATGTGCCATTCGTGTTTATTTTTACTTGAAAACACATCTTCTCGTTGCTAATACTATTTTGTCTTATTTATAATGGCTTTCTTGGACTGTGATTTAATTATGTCTATGCTAAAGTAATTGCACTAATATCGTCTGAATGGGTTTACACTTTATAAATTGACATGTCGCATAGAAGCAAAGGAGTTGATATGGCCAAGGAATCAAACATTTCTAAACCGTCTGATTTTGGTAGTATTCGTATCAGGTGACGAGCTGAGAAAGTTCATTTATGTTGAATCTGGAATTTGGCGATTCTGCGAATCTCTGATAAATTATTGCTCACCTTAATAATAATATTAGTTTGCTTCTGTGTTTATTTAAGTTGAATCTCTTTGGACCATAACATGAGCAAGCTGTACCACAAATCCTAGCATTTTAAAATTTAAGTTACAAAACAACTCGCAATTTTAAATTTCTGTTTAACTGAAAAAAATGTTACTCTGTCACTTTTTTAACAGTGCATGAATGATGATATAACCGTTATGACAGACTGATGGTTGGCCTGGGTTGCATATTGGTGAAACAAAAGCACACTTTTAAATGGCAAGTTTTTCTGATGCAGGATGAATGATTTTATATAATTAAGCTAACTTAGTATCATTCGTTTAAGGTAATTTTTTCCTGTAGCTAGCTTTTTGATGCATAATTTTAATTTCAATATTTGTTAACCTTTCGTCCATTATCTCATTTCTGTTTATTTACCCAAATGACCTCGTACCTAAAACGAATATTTGTTACGCTCAATCAGAATAACATCATAACTTCTAAGTTGTAAAATGCTACCCACATTTGTAATGAGTCGGGAACTAAGTGCAAAGCTATGTGCCTCCCTGATATGTTGTCTTTCATTTAATCAATGGATCAAAAATAATAATGCATTACCTGAAATTGCTGCTCCCAACTTCATGCACACATTACATTGTTTCTGAAAGTAATTTTCAATTTGGTAAATGCAATCGAGTTTTCGAACTTGGTTGATATATTTTCTAAATTTTTGCAGTTTAAAGAATCATGTTGGTTGTTTAAAATTACGTGCAGGAATAATTTGCTAGTGCTTAAACTGTAATATGGAAGTTTATCATTAATTATTCTTAACATTCTGATTACCAACTGGTTTTGGATTTCCTTGGAATTGTTGCGGACTGATCATCTGAAATTACTTCAGAAAATATCTGCTTCTTTACCTCTATTGCATGTGATGCTTGGCTTGTTTTGCTTATTTTAAAATTGATCTACCTTGTAAAATTGTGCTATAATTCTATGATGTATCGAACACACAGACAACAAAATTGAACTGCTCAAAAAAATTGATTTGGGGCTTGCTCATTGCAGCGAATGTCAGAATTTTTTGTGAAGCATACATTATAGAATTGCGTTATTTGACAAACCTATAGTATGTCAGAAACGAACGGGTAGCATTAATGCCAGGGTGACGAGATTTCCATCTTTAAGATGGTTTTAGTGACACTTGCCACTGTTTTTTGAGTGTTTTATTACTCGACCATATGTGTGTAATCTATAGGACCATTATTGAGCACTAATGACACTGTGGTTTACTTTTTTTCTCTTAACTTTAAGGTTTTTCAAATTTTTTTTTTTTTTTTTTTTTTTTTTTTTTTTTTTTTTTTTTAAACTGTTTATAATTATGCTTGAAAACTCATACATTTTTTTCGATGGTCCAGTATTCGTTAACTCATTAAATAGTGGCAGGTTGTGGTACACATGTCCTTCGCTATATCTTGCTGCCACCTTAAATCGGAATCCAAAGTTTGAACTCCAGAAAAGTTAATAGTAATTTTTTAGAAAAATAGTCTTTTTAATGAGGAAAATGGTCCTTGCACAGAAAAAATGTAGTAAAGTATAGTTTTCTATATTTTCTGCTGAATGAATTTGTACAGATTTTGGAAACAATGCTTGTATGTGAAAATAATTTGGTACGATGATAGAAATTGTAAAATCTCCTTGTTCGGATGTGAGTGATGGGACCCGGGGCCGCAATTGCTCGTTTCCTCATAATTTGCAGTTATGCCCTTTCGACTGCACGTTTCTTTTGATTTCGTTATTAGTTTTAAATGTCTTATTTTTCATGCAATTAGTAGCTTTAGGTTTTAAAAAAGAATAAGTAGTCAAGTCCTATCGCTTTGCACGCTCTCTTTTTTTTTTTTATACTTTACTTGCCAAAAAAAATCTTGTTTTTTGTTTTTTTTCATGCACTCTGTTAACGTGTTTATACACTTTTTTGATTCATATGGCTTATTTTTGTACAACTGAAATCCTCCTCTCCCTCCTGTGTCGAAGGTCGATTTAATTAAATGGTAATATGCATAGTTATGATTTGCAAGGATGTTTATATATA
>JAQGBW010000217.1:0-52963 GCA_034698625.1 Julus scanicus | reverse complement strand
AAAATTTAGGTGTAAATCATTAGTTGAACCAAATTTAGGTAAAATTTTTTTTAGTTGTAAAACTTTAGTGGAATTTTCTTTTGTTGAAGAAATTTAGTGGAAATTGCACGACTCCAATTATAAATATGCAAAAAATTAGAAAACATATATTTAAACGTTATAATTTAGGAATTTAAAATGATTCCTTAGGGTAAAGGACTTAAATTTTAAAATATATTAAGGCCTCCATATCGTAGATATCATGTCGCACCAAGGCCATGTGAACATAGTAAGTATTCAACGGCAATAGTTTAGTGCTTTTCAGAGTGAAATTCAGATAATCGTATTTTTCTTCAGATTATATAACAAGTTACTTATCGATGAACTTAAGTGAGAACTGAGAACCGATTGAAATGCATTGCACTTCATACCCAGAGATTACAAATTAAATAGATAACACTTTTATCCATGCTTCATTAAGATAATGCAATGAAGCAGGTTTTGCCATTTACCAACATAATTCATTTATGGATGATGATCGTGATGCCATTTGTTAAATGATCGGTTAATGACATCGTGTGACAAGGGTATAATAAATAGAGCGTTAGTGCCAATAATTCGTACCCTGTTTTGGTCTTGGGCCAATGTGGTGGCACAGGTGTCTCAACAAAGGATAAATTATGCATCGTGCAAAAGTATTAAAAGTCATAATCGTAAATACACCCTGGCATTTGAACAATAAATGCGCGGTTATTTCAGGTTTAGAATTGCAGCAAGAATGTGGTATAACTGGGATTGGAAATTCTAATTAACATAATTTGACTATTGTGGGTTTTATAGTGTGGCGGCTGATGAACTCCAGGGAGGGAGAGTGCAGTTCAAACAGACGCCTCCCTCGTACTCAACTTCAAGTTAATGTTCACGTTTGGGGAATTATTGAAATAATTCTAGAAATCGATGACTTAATTAAAAGTGCTTTTTTATAATCAGAGGGATAGAGTTAGTCATCCAACACTTTTTTATTAGATGCTAAACTTTGTAGGGAAAAGATGACTAGTACCATCGGAATTAATGATCTTTAAAGAAGCTATCGACCTTAAAGTTCCAAGTTGAATACTGGTACATTATCAAATAAGGGAACGTTGTTGATATGCAGTGTATTCCGGATAATGAGAACACTTGATATTTATTGGACCAGTCGCTTATTATTATCAAAGGAATACTTAGGAATAAACAAATTAAAGCTATAGTTAATAAGCCACATGCCCCTATCCTCTATTTGAAAAAAAAAACCATCCAGAAAACTAGCTTTTGAAAAAGATAAGTAACCTATGTATTTGGCAGTTTTTTAAAAAATAATCTTGCAAATGGAAATTCTCGTGGTACAGTAGAACCTGTCTAAATGCATAATATTGGGACAGGTGAAAAATATGCATTTAGGCAGGTTCATCAGCAGACATGAGCACACACGGCTGCCAAATAGTGATTGCCCCTTTTTTCAATCCTAGATGAGTCACTAGCTATTAGGCACCATTTTAGTGCATGGACAAGTACAGTGGAACCTCGCTTAACGAGCACCTCGCATAACGAGCAATATAAATTTTAAAAAATGACTCGCTTAACGAGCGACGTTTCGCATAACGAGTAACGTGGATTGGAGAATCCCTGAATTGTGCGATTGTTTGTTTCGTTAATTGTTTCGCTTAACTATATATATATATATATATATATATATAGTGTTTCGCATTACGAGTAAGACTCCAGAACGAATTATGCTCGTTATGCGAGGTTCCACTGTGCAGTACTTGCCTGGCATGTCCCTGCCTGTTGCATTTGGTTATGCTTGTGTAGGCCTACATAAAAATGGCGTTTAAAGGTTCAATGTACACTACAATGACAGATTCTGTCCGTATATTCCTGGGATAGTGCAAAAAGGATCATCCAAATGCTTCACACATGGAACTCATACAGTGGCTAGAGACAAATTACAAGGTTAAGGTCAGCCAAGCCAGAATCTTTAGAACACTAAAGAAGTCACCATATAGCATCTAGCCAAATCTGACAACACAAACCTAAATATGTTAAACGTCTATGGACCATCAGAAATGAAGTCTGAACTTATTGAAGGTTCAATGCCAACCATGAACGTGTTAATCTAAGTGGCAACCTCATCTTAGTTTTATTTTTTTTGCAGTTCCATTGTTAATATTCACTTAGAAAATCATTGCGTCCAAAGTCGTGACTGGCTTATTTTATGCAATTAGAGAGGTGATTCATTTTACACAAGATGCATTTATAGAGGTTCTATTGTGGTTATGTTTCAAGTCACGAGTTCATAAATTAACAAGGTATACGCTTGTAATTATGCAAATATCATAAACAGGAATAATATATGCAGCAATAAAATTAGGGCGACTCGTTCAAATAAATGCAAATAAAGGGACGCCCTCTATGGGGAATCCAATTTGATGGCTGGGGGGCCAGGGAGGGAAAATATTCAATAGATAGCATTGAATATTGCTGTAGAGAGGGTTCCCGAAACTCTATGGTCTGTCTTTGGCATTGATTAAAATTCTAACAACCAAATTGCAGCACATATTGCATTTTTAGAAAATGGCCTCTCCCTGATGAAAAAAAACCTCAATAGAAACCAATAGAGATTTCTATTGGTTTCTATTGTTATTTGGACACTTTATTGATTTTAATTGTTTTCTATGGTTCCTGTATTGACTTCTATTGTGTTCTTCTGACTTCTATGGCTTAGCTGTATTGACTGAACAATAGGAAACCAATAAAACCAATAGAAATTTTCTATTGATTCCAATAGCAAAACATCGTTCCAAATAACAATAGAAAACATCGTTCCAAATAACAATAAAAAACAACGTTCCACGCCTCCATGATGAAGGGATTTTGAAGAAAATTCCTGGAGAAAATACAATCCTTCGAAAAGTTGTCTGGACTCTGAGGTTAGGTTTGGGCTCAAAAATCCCTGCTGGCAACTGTCACCAGATATTTTCAAGAGGTTATGACACATGATGCGCACCATGGCGCGTTTTCACTCCCATGTTTCATCCAGATTACGCTTTTGTGTTTATTTTGGGCTACGAGAGTGAAATCAGGCAACGGGCAGGGTCACCTATGTGCTCCCTAAATAGATTTTTCTTGAGATTCTCTCGCCTTATGGGATTCTGATGCGCAGACCCTGGGACGGTGATACCATTTATTATTTCAAGCAGCTAGCACTCACACCCACTCTCACTACCAGGGGGCAAACAGTGACCCAAAAGAAACCAGCTGGAAACGCTGGGCTTTGAAGCCAAACAGGAAGTCATGTAGGACACCAGTCCGCCATGTTAGCTACAATCTCAACTTCTGATCATTATATCGCCCTATAAAATGGGTACTTATACCCGTGGCTCCCATGCTTTTGTCTCCTTGTTATTGGCGTGGGTGGCTCTTCAGGAGGTTTGCGCCAAAAATCCAGGGTAATCGGCGATTAAAAAAGGGTATACATGAAATGGCTAACAAATTTCATGTTTTCACCATTCGGATTTTTAGTCTCTATTTTTATCGTTTGCATCCCAGATGCCATTTAAACAATTTCAGAAAGGGATGAATTTACATCTGAACGCTAGTATAAAACTTCTTTGCGGCTAAACTTGGATATTATTTGGCGATTGTGGCATGAGAATACAAATTAACGGACATTTTTCAAACTTGTTTATTAATTTAAAAAAATTTACCATTTCAAAGTGAAAAACGATAAAGTAATACCATTGCTGATTTATCAAGCTATTTTAAACAATTTTTATTTTTATTTAATCTCTTTTTGTTTGGCTGTGATTTTGTTTTAAAATTTCATCCATTGAAAGTGTTAGGGTTTTGATTTCACCTTAAAATAAGTGTACTTATCAAGTTTCAACAATAATTAGTTTAATATATAAACCAACAAATCCAGTTTAATACTTTAGACACTCTTTTGGAGCCACAGTTTCTAACAACAATTTTTTCAACTTATCAGTACAGAACCAACTAAAGAAAATTTCATAAATGGCCGGTTTTGAAATATCCCTGTACATATTGTCATTGTGTTTTATTTATTTTACGATCTTTTAACGACGGTCGAGGCAATGAACACTTGAGATATTGGCAATAATGCCTATTGACGTCGTGTTTACATGACTTCACCAGAACAATTTCTAATGTTGATGGAAACATCGAGGTCAATATCAACAACATTAAATATTATTGAACTCTGCAAATAAATATTTTCTAAAAAGGCACTTTGGTAGGTTGACTATATGCGCCAAAAATAGAAAAATATGAGTGATGAGTGCATCTGAAATGCATTGCAATAGTGCAAGCATATTCTTTAAGATTCATTGACCCAAAACTGCATCTACAGCACAACTATTATGTTCTTATTATGTTATTATTACACAGTTGATAATTGAAGCAGTAAATTAAATAATTAACCTTGGTTATTTAATAACCACGACTTCGTGGAAAGGTATACGTGCTAAAATAGATGACCCTAAAGCTTACCAGTTGCATGGTTAATTTGCAATCGTTGCAAAAGCTTCACACAATAATCCAACATTCTGAAATATAACCATGAACATAAAAAAATAGTTGAACAGAAATAAATATAAAAATACGTCAAACAGATTTTGATTTAAACGTTTTAGTTAAGCATAATTTTAAGCTTTCTTCAAAAAAACATTGATCATGCTAATGTGGTTGTAATGCCCTTTGTCAAGAATATTTTTTGAGATTATTAATGTTTTAGTTTAGTGATTTTAATTTTGAATTAATGTCGTTATATGCCAATGATGAACTATTGCAACGAGTATGTTAATTAGTAGCCCTACAGCAATGTTTAGATAAACGTGCCTTGTAAGATTTTTGTCTTTAAATATTAGGAATACTCGAGAACCCATAATTGGCAGAAAGTTATTCATCAAAAATATCAGATTCTAAATTATGGCTCGTATATCATAAGAAAATGTGCCATAAATTTCTTGCACATTGGATAGCCTAGTTAGGTTTATAGAGTGGGCGTTCAAAAGGAAATATTTCAAACCTTGTTAAAGTCTAGTTGTGATAGTGGAGAATGATACGTGAATGTACTTTGAATTCGATCGTCATAAACATGGAATTAGTTAATTAGTAGAGGTAATACAAGTTATCTCCAAGAAGTAGATAGCCATTGCATGCAGCTCGTAAAATAGACATAAAATTCGTATCTGTTTTTTATCATTCAGATAATTCACACACAAACTAGCTTTATTAGCAGTTATCTTTTTGTTCATGTCTGCAATGTACTATCAATATTTATTTGGCGTTCATTTGCCTGCATATTTAAGTTCATGAACTATTTACAACTTCTATTTGTTGGTATGTATGGTATTGAGTTTCCTTACTATATAATTGAAATTGTGTAACTTAAGCCAGGCATCTTGTGCTTTGTATTGGTTGAGAAACTTGATCTTGCCAATTAAATACTTGGACAATATTGGTGCAGATACAAGTTTTCCAATTTTGCAAAATTAAGCAAATAAGAAAAATGATTTCATTTGATGAAATTGACTCTGACATCAAGCTTTGTTTGACAATAACAATCGTTTATTTAACTTATTATTAATAGTGGTTTTCTGTTTTGTTGTTTACAGAGTAAAGAATGGCTCCAATTAAAAATTTTGGAAATGGAGCCCGATTTGTCCAAGCTTGGGTCCACTCTAGAAGAAGCTCTGGAATATCAACGACAACACGAGCAAGTCCTGCAGAAACTTCAGGTAGCTCTCTAATTGCTTTTGCACAAAAATTGCATGCAAATCAAATAAAAATTAAACACAAACACATTCGTTGCACCAATGAGTTCTTGAAATTCAAAAATGTGAACAAATTCACATGATGATATTTTATTTGGATAATCTAAAATTATCCATTGACTAATCTAAACACAAATTGGGCAAATGAATTTATCATAATTTAAATTAATCCTTGTTATTTTGAATTGGTTTATGGTTTACTGTGCCAAATTTTTAGAAAATCTAGCGTTATTCTTTCAGCAAGTTTTTACGTTAACACCATGCGTTGTCATCAAGGACATAAAAAATATCAATTAAATATAAATTGTCAGTTTTATTTTAGTTTATAAATTTGTAGAATTTAACATTCATTTATGTCAATTGAGCACCATCCAAATGATGAAATTTCGTCCCCTTGTGTGAAAGAAAATTATTCAAGTTGAGTTACTGTTTTTAGGAGATGTGATGTAACATTTTGCGTGGGGTTATGTGGGTAGTGTCGAGGAAGTATAGGGAATAAAGGGTGGGGTAAGGTTACAGTTTGGGTCACTAATCCGCCACGCATATCGTGTCTGGAAAACCTCTTGCTGAAATTCTTGGTAAAACTCGTTGGTTTCAATACGGTAGTTAATTATCTCCCGATGCTTAAAAAAGCTCATTTGCATTTTTTGCCATTTTTTCGACCCACACAAGCAGTTGATGCGTGTGCACATTTGATGTTCATGAGCCGAGACAGTGCACTGCCTGTTGTAAAAAGATGCCAGTTTGAAATGCTAACAACCCTCTGATGCACACGCTGCCATTGGTGGAGAAGATGTAATAAAAAGCAGGCACGCGTGCCGAGACTCGGATTCCTATCAATAAACGAAAGTGATGTTTACCAGGCCAGAAATAGACAGAATCCTAGGAGAATGATCTCGCTGTAGGACTAGGCGCTCGTGTTGCACAGATTTCTTATTGGGGACATACCGGGCCTTCAGCAAAATGATGGCCGGCTTTCCAAATTTGGTTGCCCGAAATTATTCCTAACAGATAATAGACGGCATGGATCAAAAGCTGGCCTTAATGACCTTATCATTATGTATGCTAGTGCATGCTTTACAGTTTTCATACTTGTCCAGTGCACTTTAACTGCCCCTTGCACTGTATATATTCTCACCTAAAGGCCATTGTATACTTACCTAGGTTATTAAAATTCAATTTTGGATTTTAAACCTCACCCATTCAAGGTCTAGACTCGAGGCTTCTTAATATATTATTTTATTCCAACCATTAGGTTATTGAAACCCAAATGCAGTGGCGGACTGGCCAGCCCTGGTGAAAAAAATAATAGAGATTTCCATTGTTTTCTATTGTCATTTGGCACGTTGTTTTCTATTGGTTTTATTGTTTTCTATGGTTTTCTATTATTTTCTATTGTTCAGTCAATACAGCTAAACCATAGAAGTCAATTCAGGAACCATAGAAAACAATTAAAATCAATTAAGTGTCCAAATAACAATAGAAACCAATAGAAATCTCTATTGGTTTCTATTGTTTTTTCACCAGGGAGGGCGGCTAGTGAGCCCCTTGAACATTGGTAAACATGCAGTAACGTGTTAAACACGTTAATGAGTCTTTTTGCTAGTTTTATAATAGCTTTTACTATACATATAGTTTAAAGAACATTTAATTGTACTGTCTTTCCACATATACATTTTTTTTGAAAATTATACAGTGAGGGCCAATAAAAAGTAAGCCAAATTTATAAAAATCATAAAATGGTTATTTGTTAATGGAATGTATTGATACAAAAAAAAATTATTTCAATTTGTGGTCAAAGTTAGTACCTTTCTCCGGAAACAGTTTCAAAAATTGCCTAGCACTGTAAATTTTTTCGTTTTACGCAAAAAAAACCTATCGCGGTTCTTTCTTCTTCAGTGAGCGCCATTTTGAAAGACAAGTTCGAATGATTACGTCATTAAAAAAGAACGTGAACGAGGGAAATTCGAAAGTAAAGAGAACAAACAATATTTGTACAAATTTTTATTAAATTCCATTAACAAATAACCTTTTTTTTAAAAATTGTTATCCTTGGTCCTGGCTTTTGATGACATCATGGAAGGTTATGTGTAAATGTCAAAATAGTTTTTTGCTCCATATGACACCAGACTTTCTGCTAGTTTAGGTTATGTGAGGTTAATAACCATAATATAAATCATTGAATTTACCGGCCAGACTTGTCTTTTGGTCCTTATAATGAAAATGCACGAACATTGTATGCGTTTTTAAAACCTTTCTCCCAATACCATATGTCGTTTGTTTTCTGACTGCAGGGCAAGGACCTGCTAGTTTAAATTGAATTTACGCAAAACTATTTGGCATCGTGTCTCGGTTTTTCAGACTAGCCTTATTTGTTTATCAATCTCTCCAAAACCGTTCTTTTATCATTTTGGAGAAATTATTTCTTATGCAAAGACTTGGGCACTGTATTAGGTGATGCAAACTTCGAGACTACAACTAGAAAGTGATACATGAACTACATACATGTACAATTTCCAGTCTCGAAAACATTTTAATGAGCATGAAAAGCATTTCTAGTTCCTGCTTTGAATTCTGGGCAGAGAAACTTAATTCAGGAAATATGCCGTCGTCACCAAGTTACCCCTTTCCTAATTTGGTGCGCTGTATTCAGAGTTGTAGTAACATAAGCAAGAAGATGGTGTAGGGTTACATAAAGGATAAAGAGTTGCTTTGCTCACATTTAAAAAAAGGTTTTTCCCCATGCTTTTGATATCCAAAGTTAAAAATTGCATCATTCTCAATAGATCACCGAATGGAATGTTATTATGCATGTTTTAAAATAAAATACTTGGAGGAAAATGTTCAACGTACGGTATGAAAAACACACAAAGTTGCTACACTACATTCATATTATGATACTTAAAATTGTATCAGGTGAGGTATTGAACTATTTCCAAACGTTGTTGTTGTTGTACGAGGGGTGGTCAAAAACTCTTGCATATTCGTTTATTATTCGAAAACCAGATGTCATACAACAAAAATGAAATGGTCATTTTAATGAGCGGATAATTTGCTATTTTTCAATGTAGGGCCCTAGTTTTTTGACATATTTATTCCAACGTTTCATGAAATTGTTCTGTACCCCTCTTGTAAAATGTGTTTTGTTGGATATGCAGATATTCCTGAACTGCAAGTTTCACATCATCGTCTGTTTGGAATTTTTGACCACTCAAGTGTACCTTTAGTGGACCCGACCTTTCACTAAGCGACTTCCATCTCTTTGGTCCACTAAATGAACACTTTGGGTGGTCAAAAATTCCAAACAGACAATGTTGCGAAACTTGCAGTTTGGCAATATCTGCATAGCCGACATAACGCATTTTACGAGAGGGGTATAAACAATCTCATCAAACGTTGGGATAAATATGTCAACAAACTCTGGTCCTACATAGAAAAATAGCAAATCTCTTGCTCATTAAAATGGCTATTTCAGGTTTTTTGTACGACATCTGGTTTTCGAATAATAAACGAATATGCAAGATTTTTTGACCGGCCATTCTAACACGTATGTTTTTGCAAAAACAGTTTAAATTTAAAGAAAATATGCGAGAATGATGATGATTGATCATATGTTTGAAGATACGTCAAAAATGTAATGCTTCCAACCCATATCTGATTTAAATATTCACAACTGCTTTTTATTTGGCTATGTTTAAGGAATTTTGGGGCAAAAAAAAGGTGTGCTGCCACAACGTAAAAGATAAACTTGAGTACATTTTGCGTGGGTCATTCTTTCTCATGTTTATGGGAGAAAAAACGTGTAAGGCACGAATGGTGGGCCTGTATCTTGTTTCAACATCATCACCTTGACTGTCAAAAATTTTCCAAAAGTGTTTGCTCTTCCAGACTCCCACTCTTTTACAGACGTATCATTTCAGGGACACGTTTGTGTCCTTCGTAGAGACCAAGGCAGATTATTGACACAATTTTGTGTGGTTTACTTTACTCACTAGAAATGACGTTTTATATGTTAAGATTTGATTCATCTTAGTGTTGATTTAACGACTGCTCAAAACGCGTGAAATCGTTCACACGTTTTTGCAACAGTTGCAACAATGATGTAATCTGATCAGGTTTTACTTACGTTGTACAAAGTTATCTATTGTAAGCATATAATGAAGTTTACAATAAAACACAATGGATAAATTATAGGAACATTAAACAAAACTGAAAGAATTTTTGGAGTTTACGAAGCTTAATTTGATTGTAGAAAATTCTTTATTGGATAAAATCTAAAAGTTTAAACAAAGTAATCCAACTTCTGGAAGAAAGACAATTTGGTCCAACAAATATGCTTGATTTTTTTAACCATGTGTAACTAACGCTAACTAATTAACTACATGCATGCTACTAATCATAAGTAAAATATTTTGTTACACGCCTGGTGTGATCAGATAATATTGTTTTACATTCAACTGTTACCGGTTGTTAAAGGTTTAATCTTAATTTATCATAAAATATTATTTATTTACCCCAATTCTTTTTCTAATCAGTTGTTTTTGTTTTTTGTTTTTCAGACTTAATCATTCTGTTACTGAATCTTGATTTCATTTTCTGAATACTGATTGAATAACAAATCGCTTTGGATTGATCTATTTTGTTAATTTAGTTGCTTAAGCATGACTAATGTAAGGATTAAATAGCATGGTACTAAATGAAACATTATAATAATTGAATGCATGAGTAATTTAAGCTTTTGTTTTTTTCTGAATAAAATAATTTTACCAGTAATCTTATTCTTTTTTCTCTATCATTCTCTCTGTGATCTTATGTTGATATTAATACCAAACTAATATTTGATGCACGTGGATGTGGTTAACGTGAATATTTCAAATGAAAATTCATTGGGTAGATGCTTAGAATGGTTATATAATAATCTATATTTAAATAATTGAGATTATTTGTTTTTATAGATAATGCATTATGCCAACAATTTTTCCATATTGTTAAGATGTTTTCTTGTTAAAAGTAAATATATAACTCATAACTATAGTGCCATTTCTTCGATTTATTAAATCGGTTAATTTTGAGCAAAAACATTCTACATATGTACAAATACATTATACTATGCATACCATCAGTACCATCACATTATATAAGTTATATACATATTTATAATGATTTATTTTGTATTTTCAAATTAAAGACTAGCAGCAATGCACATCACATAACAAGAAATTCTGAGTTCATAAGAAAATATGCATGAGCACCAACAAAACTTTTTAAAAGTGCTTGCAAGTTGGTATTCAAGCTATAAATTGCAAATTCGTTCCATCTTTAATTTGTAGGGAAAGCAAAGTCCTGTGGAAGAACTTCTAAATCAAGCAGATCAACTGATTTCCACACAGAAACCACGAGCCGAAGTGTATGCTGCCATGGCAGAGTCACTTGGCTTGGCCTGGAGAGATCTCAACCATCAGTTAGAACACAGGAAGCAACTATTGGAGCAATCTGTAGCATTTCATCTTCGTGCCAAAGAGGTAGGTTCCTAGGTTTAACTTTAACATCTGGTTTGCAGGGCGTCTAGTAAACAACGAATAACTAACTATAGTTTGTTGCTGGAAAATCTGTTTTCATGGCCAGTAAATGCCAAAGTGAATTTAATCTGAATGCTGTCTTTTAACAGCACGTAAAACAACGTGACCTGTGTCTTTAAAAATACTTTCAATGTCTTTTGATAAGTGCGCATAGTTTATCAAAATACTCCATATGTCAGCTTGGATTCTTTTGTCCAAAAATAACACAAAACTTTGAGTTACTTCTGGAAACTCTGAAAGAGAAAATAAATTTGTAAAAAAATGTTTAGAAAGAAGCAGTATTTCCTTCAGATGTTTATGGACAGTTTTACTAATTAATGTAGGGCCTACATGACTTTGATCATATTTATGTCTAGACATTCGATTTAAAGAAAGTGTTTGGAGAAATGAAGACTCCATAATATTTTACCAACAGAGATCAGAATTCCAGAATTTTTCGAATTTCCATGTGAAGTCTGTTTATCATTTCTTGTTCTGAATATCAATTAATCCTATTTCTATGTAAAGTCTCTCAATCTGCATAAACGCGTGCCTTTGCAGATTAAAATGTACATTTGCTAAAATTTTACCTTGCAGTTCTCAGATAGGCTTGATAAAGGTGTAGCTGATTGTGAAGATGCTCTGCTTCCATCAGATGCGGATGTTGTCAGAAAGCTTTTGCAACAGCATCATGATATGAAAAAAGGTTTGTGAAATTGTGAATTTAAATAGGATATCATATTTTGCAAATCTTGTCAGATTAATACATAATCATACTTCGTGTTGTAGACTTGAAATGTATAAATAAATGGCTATATTGTGCTATTGTTTTATTAAACCCATAAAATGATTGGAAAGATTTCTGAAAATCGTTGTTTGGAAATTGTATTGCTTATTAAAGTGAATTGTACTTAATTATGTCTAAAGAATTGTACATGACAATTGTATTTCTTAGGCATTCTTGAGGCTTCTATGCACACGTTAAATGAAGGACAGACTTTATTAGAACGATTAAAAGATGTTGCTTCACAGGGTACTGGTGATTCAAGACCAGGTCACTTACGACAGGCAGCAAACACCGGTAATTTATTTAATTAAATATGTATTTTTATTTAATTATTCCGGCTCAGCACACCCTAAGCCTCCCTTATGGTGTATCTACATTCATCATCATATTTTCACTTCAAAAAATCAACTATACTCCATTTGCCTGCTATATAAAACTGCCTTTATTTTGTCATTCGTGTGGATTTTTTACTCGTATTTTTGAAAACTGCACCTCTGATATTTTGAAATTAAGAGCGTTATTTACTCAGTTTCATTAAGTGTCTCAATACTAGATAGGGAAATAATTGTATCAATTATAAGGACTGATATTAATTAATATCGGCTTTTTTTAAATTTTAGCGATTTATCAAGTTGAGCACCAAATGGAAACTCTTCATGATCGAAGGCGGCGCTTTGAAGAATTGTGGGCAAAAAGAAAACTGATTTTAGAACAATGTTTGCAGTTGTGCCTTTTATATAATGATATTACTCAGGTAAGATTTGGCTTGAATATTAAAACATGGTTTTTCAATTAATGTGTCACGAATAGTCCACAGTTGTGCTGCGGGAGTATTGAAAGGGTCGACATTTTTTTTTATATATTACTTATTTTAAATATACAGAAACGTTTGAATTTATTCATAACATATAGAAGAATATTTGATTTAGAAGCGATTTTTCTTTATTTCGTTTAAAATGAGAAAAAATTAACGTAGCAAAAACTCCCGATGTGACGTGACGTTTTTAGCACCTTATTTAGTTTGCTGAGACATCTTAGTGGCCATTTTATGTGCCTCGAGTCGAGGAAAGGTTGAAAAACAATGTACCATCATCTTAAAATTGTTTCATTTTTGCATGACCAAAATTCCTGAAAATTTGAAAGCAATGACTGAATTGGCATGCATTCATTGTATATTTTCAGGTGTACCAGTGGCTAAAAACAAAGGGTCAAGAATACTCCAAAGCAGCTAATTTAGGTGATTCATCGGCTAGTGCAGAAATTTTGCAACACGAGCATGGAAAAGTAGAAATAGAGGCTAAGGTAAGAGTTTCATCCTTTGTTATCAGGAGAAAAGAACCAAAATTTTCCAATGGAATTGGACAAATTGAAAATACAACAATATCAGTTGTTGGGAATGGCATTTTCCGAAATGTTTATTTATTGATATTTTTCTTGTATAATTTTGCGTTACATTTAGCAAGTACAGGATCGCTCGATTCGACTACTCCGAACCGCTGAGCAATTAAATGGAAGCGGACATTATGCTGGTTCCGAAGCAGAAAGTAAAGCTTATGAACTTTTAAATGCAATTACGGAATGCACAAACAAAGTGGATACCCGACGGCGCTTACTCACAATGTCTGTTGCCTTTTTCCGAGCTGCACATTCAGTAAGTTTAATTTTGCGTCAATGTATTAACAAAAAAAATTGTGTTAGAAAAAAAGTAGAAATTTTAAAACATTTTTATTAACTTTTTAGGCTCTGACAAAGTTGGACCAAATGGAAGTCCAACTGAGCACATTGGGTACCAGCAGTTCTTCGCTTCCTCAACAGCACGCCCAAATTGCTCAAACTCTCGAAGAAACTGTTTCTCCTGCCCTGCACGAGGGCTATCTTTTGCTAGACAAGACTGGAAGAGATGACCCTGGAGTTCAAGGCGTGGTCAGGACAGTTGCCGAACTTGAAGAAAGGCGGAAGAAGATCGATGCTCATTGCACAGCACACAGAGCAGAAAACTTGCAGAAATCTGCAGCTGTCAAGGCTTTTCAGAATACATTCAACAATGTGAGTATCATATGCATTTTGAACTTCAATAATTTCAGCATTGCAATATTTTTGTGGCAACTTTAGTAATCATAAACACATTGATGTTCCTATTTTCCTATTTCTTAGCTGTATAATTGGATTGTGAATAATGGTGATGCCTTCCTACAAGGACATCAAGACATTGGAAGTGTGCTGGCAATGGCCAAGGATTTCTTACTGCGCCACGAACAATTAATGAAGGATCTCATGGTAAGAATTGTTTATTGTAGAGCAAATTTCATATCAATAATTCAAAATCAAATACCACTAATAAAGAAATTTGTTGACATTCATTGTGTTATTTTTCTGTATTAAGTTCCGTAAGCTGATTGGAGCTTAATTTGATTTTGTAACAATGAATTTATATTAAAAAAAGTGAAGTTTGTAAAAGATGTATTGGATAATTAGCTAAATGACATGATTAAAATTGAGTCATGCAATTTCAACTAAATTTCTTCAACTAAAAAAAATTCAACTAAAGTTTTACAACTAAAAAAAAATTTACTTAAATTTGGTTCAACTGATGATTTATAACTAAATTTAAAAAAAATTATATTTACAACTAAAAAATGTTAACTAACCTAACCTAACCTAACTCTGAAGAATAAAAACCACATGATTGATGTTTAGTTTAAAACATCCTAGTTGAAAATCTGTTTAGTTGAACATTTCTTAGTTGTAAATCCTTTAGTTGTACCATTTTAGTTGAGTAAATTTAGTTGAAACTGCCTGCTACCGAATTATGGATATGGTAAATGTGGAGTTTTAGAATTTCCCACCTAAGTAAAATTTATGTTCTTGCTTTTGTTTGCTATCTGTATTTGTATTCATTACCCATAGTTTTAATTAAATTTTAATAGAACAAAGGTCCAGAATTGGAAGCAGTTTTTCGCTCCCTTCCAAATTTATTGAAATCTGCACCAGAAGATACTTCAGAGATCGAAGATCAAATCGATAGATTACGAACAGTGTGGACCAAAGTGAATACCACATTAGAAAACCGAATCCAGCTAGCGAGGCTTTATGTTAATTTTCATCGGTTGGCGGTGCAGGTATTTTTATACAAACACTGTTTGTAATTTAATAACTTTACACCGCTAATTTTTGTTTTTTTAAAGCTTGCCAATGACTTGGATGCTTTAGAAACTCTCATTGTGGCACTCCGAGACGGCACGCAGCCAAAAACAGATGCGACTGCAAGTGCCATCGAAGAAAAGTGGCTAACGATTTCACAAACGTATCTACAGTTGAAGAATACTGGCAAAAACTTTATCTTCGATGCCAAGAAGGTATTTTTTTTCGGATAATTTTTGTAAATTTTCATTTTGAAAAGCTAAGAAAAATGTACTCATCAACTTTTGCTAATTTCAGAGTAAAGATCCCTATTTGGACATCCAACGTGCCATTTTGTGCGTTGAAACACTTCTTGAACACTTTCTCAGCAGACAATCTCAAATTTCAAATTTGCGAGAAACTTGGCAGTCCAATGTATCTCAACAAAAAGAAATTAAAACTCAGTGGGAGAAATACGTTACTGAAGTGCATAAGGTAAACATCGGCAATTAATTCTATTTGCATTTCTGATGGATTTTGCTGGAACTCTCTAGCTCCGAAGTTTGTAGTACTTGTTTTTGTCAAAGTGAAAACTTAATGGAGTAATTTGAGTTAAAATTTTGGTATTTATTTAGACAATCCAGTGGATAATGTCCATTCAGCTGGAGTTGTATCCAGCAATTTCTGGAGACGTTATGAATGTGCAGTCCATCATTTGGGATCTTGAGCGTAAAATGGAAAATTTTGTGCCCACTGCTAAGGTAAGTGGATTAGTTATTAAAGATTGTCCAATTATAAAATGGTAATGGACAACGTTATTCATGGAACAATGAATTTCTGTTTAGAAAGCTCAAGCGGAAATTGAAATACAGTTAAAGTCGTCTGAATCTTTGCTCCTACAAGAAGACACCCGAGCACAGAAAGATAAAGTATTATCAGAGTTATCTGATGTTTCTCAACGACTCAACACGCACATCACAGAGTATCAAATATTTCTCAGTATGCTTATTGCATATTTCAAGAAAGTGTTGGAGGCGAGTTGGCCAATTAATTTAATTTCATGCTTCCCCAAAAATGTGCAGCGTTGGCATGTTCTAATAGTATTAAATCTGTGTTTCAGATGGAAAAAATGGTTGAGAAATTGGAAATGCAATTCGCAGCTTCACTATTACCAACTGAAGTTAGTGATATTGAAGTATTGCTTAAAGAGCATGATGCGAGTAGGCAAGCTGTGTTGGAACTTTTTAGATTTTCTGCCAATGAAAGGACTCAGATAATCAGTAGAATCAGGAATCAAGTAAGCAGTGACGTTTCAGCACTAATATTAGTAGTTTGCTGTGTTAAGTTATTTTCAAGATTTTAAATAAAATGTGCTCTGATAATAGGAACCTGAAGCTGCAGCTCGCATGGATGAAGAAAAACTTATAAAGACATTGGAATTAATACAGCAGCATTGGGAAAAAGCATGGCTGGAACACAAAAGGCATTTGGAACAACATCTACAACTTTGTCATTTCAATCAAGATTTAAGACAGGTATGACTCTTATCCTTTGTTTTTCTGTGTAACTTTTAAATTATCAACACTCAGACTCATATAGAACCACACTTAATTGCTGGTGTAATCATATCAGATATGTGAATTGCGAAGAAATATTGAATCTTATAAAAAATTATGTAATCTGACGTACGCAATTCTTAGATTTTCTTAAACTTGCAAAAAAATATCAGCTGAATATCATGCTCTATACATGTATTTAAAAATACAGAGTTGTTTGAAGGTTGAAAATATGAACAAATATTCTTCCTCAGTATTATTTGCGGACAAAATGTGAGACCAAGTGCCACATTTCTTGACCAATTTGCCTATTTTTGACAAAACATTCAGCTTTATTTTTGAAAATAATACAAGATTATGCATTAATTTTTAAAATATGTAAGAAAAAATTGTGGGTACCATTATATAATTTTGATCATTAAAGATTCTGGTCTTTTCCATAAGCTGTAATTTTTAATGTAGATGATATTTTCCTTGAAATCCGTATTTATTACATTTAATTATATTGCGTCATTTATTTTTAGATTAACAATCAACTTAATGAGCTCTCCATTCAATTGACCAACATTCGAGGTAATTATGGAGAATCTTTGCCAGCTGCAAAAGCCACATCGCAAGCATTTATTCAGTTTGAGAAAACCATCGAGGTAAGTAATTTTCAAAATTATATTTTAGCTAAGACTCGTGGTCGTCGTCTTAATTATTCAAATTTTTAAATTAATTTTAAGTTACTCGAACATCGGATCAACGTTTTCGTCAGCACAGCAGAAAAGATGTTATCCGATGATCATGTCGAGAAACAGCATATCAGATTTGAAATTGGAAATCTGCAAAATAAATGGAGTACATTTCACATGCAAATTGGAGAAAATCGAAAACTCATCAATTTGGCTATTGATTATTTTAAGCTCGTAGAAGAGGTGAAGGAAACATTGCATTATTATAAAAAATGAATTTGAAGCCTTTATTTTTAAGTTTTACATTGCAAATTAGTAATGTGCCTTTATAAATAACATATTTTGTCAATAGGCGG
The DNA here is from genome assembly GCA_034698625.1 of Julus scanicus. NCBI lineage: Eukaryota > Metazoa > Arthropoda > Diplopoda > Julida > Julidae > Julus > Julus scanicus. The sequence continues at coordinate 35,096 of JAQGBW010000217.1, read as the reverse complement.
AAGAATGGTTCAAAGAAGGAAGTAAACTGCTTATTCAAATTGCAAGAAGGTCTACAAACTGTCGCAGTCCACAAGAAGCAAACAATTTACTGAATGAAATGGAAGTATTTCTGAAGCCTGGCGAAGCAAGACAAGAAGAAAGACTAAGGAAGATTTCAACGCTGGCCATTCAAATTTATGGTAAGTTGTGGAGATTGATAGACAATTTTGATTAGTGAATGAGCAAAAAATGCTATTCATTGGAAAATAAAAGTGCCAACTATTGAGATTCAAAAGTATTATTGCATTCATAGGACACACAACCACTCACAAAGTAGACTCCGTATCCACCAAGAATCGAGAAATGTTGGAATCATTTTTGGTTATTAATGAAGAGCTAAGGACACTGGCTACAAATCTGAGAACTGCTGAGCAAGAACGGGAGAAGCATATTCGAGACAAGGAGGAAGTTGATGCAGCCTTGGCCTCTGCAAAAGCAGAAGCAGCTGCAGCTAAGGCTTCTGCGGCTGCTGCCGAAACTGCTAGGAAAGCTGCGGAAGCAGCAGCTAAAGCTGTTCCACCAACCCGCGTTATCGAGAGGGTTGAATTGCGCACAATCCAGAAAGCCGAGGCAGTACCGTTGTTACCGCATGAGGCTGGACCACCCCCTCCACCGCCAAAACCAGTAACATCTTTTCTCGATAAGAAACCTCAGCATGTGGCGCCTCAGTTCATCATGCCTTTGAAAGATGCAGAAGTTATAGAGGGAACCAAGTTTAAATTTGAGTGTCGTGTTACTGGATTTCCAGCACCAGATGTGCAGTGGTGTAAAGATGGTATTAATATCGTCAATAACCCTGACTATCAGATGGGGTATAATCCTCATACTGGCATTTGTACTCTGACAATCGAAGAAACATTTTCAGAGGATTCAGCCACCTTTACTTGCAAAGCGGGAAATGCGGCTGGAATCGTAGAAACCGCGGGCAGTCTAAGAGTTAAAGGTACAGCTTCTAGTATAAATAATATTCATAGATTAAAAAGTGTAATTTTTTTGTGGTTCACATGCTGATATTTGAAGATTAGAAATTTTTAAGGAATTTATATTGTTGGCAGTATTTGCAAAAAATGTGTATTTCCAATTTTTTTTTAATTTATTTTTACTTTTTTATTAAATTTGTCAAACATTTAATTGGGATGCAAAATTTGCCCGATAATTTTTAAAGTTTTTTTCTCCCTCCAATTTACAGAGTGAGAAATTTAGGAACATGCTATGACAATATTCAGTAGGCAATTTAATTTTTTTAAACTCTTTAAGTTCCATTATAATTTATTGATTCTAGAATCACGAGCCATTGAAGAATACCTGCCTCCAGAATTCACTAAGAGTCTTGAACCAGGGATTTCCAAAGCTGGAGAGCCTTACAAATTTGAGTGTCAAGTAACTGGCAATCCATTGCCCGTTGTCACCTGGCTTAAAAATGATGTTTGCATTGACAACTCTCCAGACTATACAATCACATACAATAACGGAGTTTGCTTACTCAGGTAATTAAATGAGTAATTATAATCAACCCATATGTTTATATTGTCTTCAAAAATTATTTAAATTTGACTCTTCTGTTCTCAGTATCGATCAACTTCGGCCAACAGATGATGCTAAATATACATGTCGAGCCACCAATAAAGCTGGCATCAATTCCTGCACTGCAAATTTGATTGTCAAACGTAAAACATCCATTAAGCAAAACTTATATTGAAATATTTATGTACATTCAGGGATTGCGTACGAAGGGGTGATCCATAAATTATGTCACACTTTTTGCCTCTTTTTAAACACCCCCACCTCTTTGTCACAATTGTCAAAAATTTTACTACACCACATCCATAATGATGTCACAACCCGTCGATTCTTTCTCCCCCCCCCATCCCCCTCAATTATTTTTTAATAATTCTATATTCTTTTATAATTTTATCGGGAAGAAGGTTTTAAGTCACTACAGGACCCAAATCTTTTTCCCCGACTGGTATTCAAAATTTCAAATGTTACAAAAATAAAAAAAAATTTACCACATATTTTTTACCGTTTGAAATAAATTTTGATTGTGTGATGTTACATTACCGAAGCACCCCCCACCCCTTGGTCACAATTGTCAAAAAAAACAAAAAAAACCCACCCACCCCCTAGGTGTGACATAATTTTTGAATGGCCCCTAAGAGGAATATTTCTAAAATCTATTTTTCCTTTAGCTGCCGAGCCAGTGGAATCCCCTTCATTTCTGCAGCCTCTATCTAATGTAATGGCTAGAGCTGGTCAAAAATTGAGATTAGAATGTATTGTACGAGGAATTCCAGAACCTCAAATAACATGGCTGCATAACAATAAACCAATCAAGGAAACCAGAGATGTTAAGGTATTTGTAACTGTCACCTTGGGATGGAATGGGAAGGATTGTGCAATATTGGCAACTGATTTTCTCTAAAAATTTAAATATGTTAATAGATAACTCATGAAGATGGCAAGGCTACATTAACTATCCCGGAAGCTTTCCCCAAAGATGCTGGAACGTATGTGATTGTGGCCAAGAACACTTGTGGAGAAGCTGCATCTTCTGGAACGGTGACCGTTAAGGGCCGTTTACCTCTGGAGACTTCGTAAGCTAGAATTATTTGCAACTGCATTGGGGAACCATATATAGAAATGGAAGTATTGTTCCAATTGCCGATTTTCTGATTACAGAGACTCGGAACTTGCTTCAGATTTAGAGCCTGTAAAGCCTCGCATTTTGCAAGTGTTGAAGGATATTTCGGCACCGGAACATACAAAACTACGCATGGATTGTATCATAGTTGGGCAGCCTGAACCGGAGGTAAGATTGGGGCTTATTGCATGAATTTGTCATGTTACATGTCCAGTTATCTGGGAAAGTCTGGAAATGTGCTTGAATTTGTAGCATCACGGAAAAGTCGGGAATTATGCTTGAAATTCGTAATAAATGCGAGTTTGTACTGTAATTTCCTGTTCATGTCGGAAAATTCATGATCAGTAAAATCTGATATAACAAACAAACAAACCCAAGGCCGTATATGTGATCACATTTCGGGTGGGGGAAATATGGTCCAAAAATCGCGGGAAATTGGAGAATTCGGCGGAAAATTGTTGGTGGATTCGGGTTGAAATTTGTGAAATTTATTGGATTTGGAGGGAGGGGGGGGGGGATCTATTCCCAATATCCTCCCCTCCATATATACGACCTTGAACAAACCTAATTTTTCTAACTCAGGGGCCATTCAAAAATCATGTCACACCTAGGGGGTGGGTGGGTTGTTTGTTTTTTGTGATAATTGTGACCAAGGGGTGGGAAGGTGGTTCGGTAATGTGACATCACACAATCAAAATTTATTTCAAACGGTAAAAAATATGCGGTAAGATTTTTTTAACATTTGAAATTTTGAATAGCAGTCGGGAAAAAGATTTGGGTCCTGTAGTGGCAACTTTCTTCCCGATAAAATTATAAAAGAATATAGAATTATTAAAAAATAATTGGGGGCGGGGGAGGTAATCGACGGGTTGGGACATCATTATGGATGGGGTGTAGTAAAATTTGTGACAATTGTGACAAAGGGGTGGGGGAGTGTGCAAAAAAGTGTGACATAATTTATGGATCACCCCTCACTAGAAAAATTTCCAGGCTCTTTGCAAAACTATTGTGCAAATTACATGCGAAAGATGCCTTGAAATCTTTGAAATATGCATTTCAAAATTGAAAATCAGTTTAAACTAGAATTTCGACAAAAACGTAAATACTGGTTAGCCTATGTCACTTACAGTGGGGATATCCATTGCAGTCTAAATCAGCCTGGTATTATTTTAAGCCAAAGTATAATTAATCTACATCTCCAGACTAAATTCTATAATTAAACGTTTTGGTGATTTCCAACTCGGATTAAGTTGAGGGTCAATTAAGCTTCAGACTATTTCTTAAACCTTGGCTTAAAATAAAGTCTTGGCTTAGCAAACATGGAGATATCCATTTAGTTCACAGTAAAGGCTAACTAATACTGTCTGTGATTGGCTTTCAATAGTTTTTAATGCAATTTGCATGCTTTTGAATTCCAAATAATAATAAATTTCGCTGTTATTCCTATGCTTAGGTTTGTCATTAAGCCTGAGCTTAATGCTAATCCACAGTGGATATCACCAATTTTTTCAGACAAAGCTTAAATAATGTAAACCTGACTTCTGGACTAAATATTTCTTAGGTCTCAACTTAGTCTGGGTTGGATCTCTCAATTTCTTCCTAATCTGAAGTTTAAACACCTTTAGACCTCAGCTTATAATTTAAGCCGTGGTGGATATCCCCACTGTTAGATTCTTTAGTGTTCTTGTACAAGTCATAATAAATTTTTTATTGTAGGTAATTTGGTATCACGATGGCGTTCCGGTCAAGGAATCCAATGACTTCCAACTATTGTTTGAAGGCGATAAGTGCTCCCTTATAATCCGGGAAGCCATTGTCGAAGATGCCGGGGAGTACAAAGTGGTGGCCATCAATTCTGCAGGAGAAGCCTCTAGTCTGTGCTCATTGAGTATAAAACGTAAGTGACTTTAAAATCTCATTTGTTCCTTAGATATAGTGGTCATAAGCAGATATTGATTCTTTCTTCAATGTTTCAGCTGGTAAACCTGAACTAGAGACCAGTGAAAAGCACGTTTTGATATCCGTAGAGAAAGCTAGCCCTCCGAAGTTTTCCAAACTTTTGCTTGATACAGTGGCCAATGAAGGAGATTCCATTGCCCTCCAGTGCACTGTCACCGGTGATCCGGAACCGGTTATTGCATGGTATAAAGATGGCAGAGAACTTACTCTCTCACCCACTTTCCAGGTAAAAATAATTTGTTATAAGTGTTTAGTTGAGATTGATAACAACTGTAGAAAGTTACAACAGAGCTAGTTTTCTAATCTATTTTATTTTTTTACAGATTACCAAAGAAAAGTCTGGGCTTCAAGAAATTAAAATTCCTAAAGTGATGCCTAAAGAGGCTGGCACATACACTATTAAGGCTTGTAATATGGCTGGCGAGGCCAAGTGCATCTGTCATCTGACTGTGAATCCAACGTTATTTGCTAAAGAAGAAATCATCAAGGAAATTGTGGTTCGTCCTAGCGACATCGCAAATCCACCAATGTTTAAGAAGCTTTTCACTGACCAAACTGCACGACCTGGACAACCCTTTAGTTTCACATGCACCATTTCTGGCAAGCCTAAGGTAAGAACCACTCTTTTTTATTATTAAAAAAAAGCTTTAGTTTGCTTTTAAAACACTCATTCCATGATGGACCTATCCTAATGGAACATCTCCATTTGAACTTCTTCACGTGATATGTCCAGAGATCCCAGTTGTCGGAAAAGACGAGGATTGTACTTGATTTTTAGCGCTTCGGGGTGAAAAGTTGTTAATTATGCTTGAAATCGTGTGAATCATCAGTTGATAGAATTTCCTGTCTGCGTCGGAAAAATTTCGTTTATCGAAAAAATCGGATCCATTTTTTTTCAAACTCTTTTGAAAAAAATATCTTTGTAATTGGCTGTGGAAGTGATTCCTTGAAATTTAAGGGATGAGCCTTAAAAATTGAAATCTTTGAAACATCAGTGGCGGATTTAACAGGGCGGCAAATGGACAAGTGCCGCCAGTACCCCTTCCAAATGGGCCCCAGTGCCCTCATAAGGGGCCATTAAAAAAGTATGTCACATCTAAGGGGGTGGGTGGGTTGTTTGTTTTTTGTGACAATTGTGACCAAGGGGAGGGGGTGGGGGGTGGTTCGGTAATGTGACATCACACAAATCAAAATTTATTTCAAACGGTAAAAAATATGCGGTAAATTTTTTTTTTCTTTTTTTAACATTTGAAATTTTGAATAGCATTTGGGAAAAAAGATTTGGGTCCTGTAATGACTTAAAACTTGCATCTCGATAAAATTATAAAAGAATATAGAATTATTAAAAACTAACTGGGGGATGAAGGGGGGAAGAGGGAGGAATCATTCTGGATGGGGTGTAGTTAAATTTGTGACAAAGGGGTGGGTGTTTAATAAGAGGCAAAAAAGTGTGACATAATTTATGGATCACCTCTAAGTCATTTTACTGCGGTCCATTTCACTCCATGAGTTCATGGCAAATGAACCCAGGCCCCTAAAAGTCTCAAGGACCTGTAAAGAAGTGACAGAAAATCAGCTGGGAAAATAAGAGAAACAAAGATCCAAATTTAAGTTGTGGCTTTCAAAAATCAGACCGTTCATAATGATAACCAACTGGAGATAAGTCTATCAAAAACAAAAGGGAATATAAAAACATTGATACTTTGAAATGGGCCTCTTGAACAAGTTGCCATCTTGGCCTTTTTCCTTATATCCGCCACTGTGAAACATGCATGCTTTGATAGAGAATTTTATTTAACACCCTGCAAGATAATCAATTAACTATTGCAATAGTCTTAAAATAAAACGATGAGGAAATCATATGTATTTGGCGTAACTTCAGAATTTAAGTGGGAAGTATGAAAGGGTGTAAAAGTGGCAGCTGCACCATGTTTTCGGGGAACTTGTTTAAACTGTCGTAACCTACAATAAAACCTTGTTGAACGAAAATTGCTACCAATTCTGTTTCCGCATACGTACTCCCGTTCATTCTCAAGTTTTTAAATGCAATCTTTCTTATATAAAACTTTATAGATCGTAAAATCAGTACTTAGCTTTTTTATTTGGTTCAGAACTATGTCAATGCACGAATTTTGTAGACCTTGCAGGGGGTTTACTATTTAAATTCCCTCATGTTAATTCTGATAATTATTTAAACCGTTTTGGATCCTTACCAACTGTTGTTCCAATACGTTTCTAGAATGTTTAATAACAGCACTTATTAGCATTGAAAACATTTTTTGCGACTGGTGTTTTGTCTTTTTATGCTCGCCAGACGGAACATGCCCTTGCTTCAAATAACTTAATTTTGTTAGACATATGGCTGATGGCTGGCTGTACTGTATGACTCCTGTTTTTTGAGCGTTGCCAAATAGTACAATTAACATTCCATGTTTTCAAAATACGCATTTGAACTAAATATGGTATGAATTTGGCCCTGCTTTGATGACGTCCTTCATGATGCGTTTCATGTGGCCTCATGTCATGATAGCTGAAGTCTATTCTTTAAGTGCTTCCTCCTTAGTCAAGAGTTGGCACGATTTCAATGTAATTCAGTTTTGAATTTAAATCTATTAATTCAATAAAAAGCATATTACCTCGTATTATTAACGTTAAGTATAAAATAATCACAAACTGAATAATGCTTTTTAATTGGTGTTATATATATATACATTTGGAATTCAATCCAAATTTCTGCAAACACTTCTGATAATCTAAAACCAACTCCAGATTTTATTAGCCTAAGCATGAATTGATAATTTTAATAATTCAAGTTTAATACATTGTTTCCTCATCTTTTTTTAAAAAACCGTCCAACACGAAAACTATATAAAACACATGTTTAGTCTATTAAAATTCTAACGTTTTCAAATGAATTTAACGGAGGCTTTGGCAGACGTACCTAAGAATTGTAATAACTATTAAATATTGCTTCTTACCAATAACTCTACAAATAAGAGAGAATGTCGCCTTCAACCAAGATTTCAGTACAATTGCACAAGGTTTAGTCTTTAAGGTATCATCTGGTGTTCTAGGTACATACATATGGAGGAATAATTACAAATTAAGGAACCATGGTGTCACTATATCTTTCTCTCAGTTAACAAATTCTTGGAAGTTACCATAAATTAATTTGGTAATTTGATGTACTCCCCATAATTTTTAATTTTTCCTACAGATGATAAGATGATGAATTGCATGTGCAATTAATTGTATGATAATCTTGGTTGTGGACATATTATCACCTGTTTATATTATTAATAAGACCACTTGAGCATGGAAAAGATCCGGTCTCCAGTAATTCACAATTTCAGCAAAATTGTATTAATCTTGACTTCTGTGTTTCGGGAATATAACTTTGACTAATCAATTTACCAAATTGAAAACATGGTTGGAATTACCGCTAAATATGTTAACCATATTACCATTTTTTGGTCTTGGGATTTGTCTCTTATTGATTAGAAAATTAAAAAACCTGTAAAGTTAAGATGAGATTGGCGAAGATTGAAATTTATTTAAGGAACTTTCTTATCTGTAGTCTTTCAAAAGGCAATTTGTTATACATGAAATGATTTCTTAATTAAATTGTCGGCATTTTTTCTGGCAGTCTGGTTCGGCATTTGGCAGATGCACCATCAGAGATAGTTTTTTTTTTCTATTAACATTTCTTTGAGACCAGCTTTAACAAGATAAACATGATGCCATGCATCTTTAAAAACCGACTTTATTCTAGACCTACGACTCTGACTCATGTCTTTCGGTACAAACACCTTGAGCAATGCGCTTTTTTTGGCACATGGCGTCTGTTAGGTGGGAGATATGTGACCAGTCATTGCTGAGAATTGAGATAGTTGAAACCGAATAGTTTGAGCTAAAATTAACTCATGATCACATCCTTTCAAACCATATAAATGGGGAAGACCAAGCCAGGGAATTCTCAGATTGTTCTCTGAACAGGTTAGCTACTCTTCATACAAGAAAGGGCTTAGGAAACTGCGGTGCTGTATTTTGTAGGTATGACTTCATTTTGAGAGAAATTTTTGTTGTAAATCTGATTGAATGTATAATTTGCTTTTTTATTTATTTTTTTATTTAAATATAATGTTCTTCTATTACGATTTTTATAATGACTCGTATTTCTAATGAATCTGTAGTATAGACAGCTTTAGAACATTTTTTAAAAATGTACTATAACATTTTCGAAATATTTTTATATGAATATCTTGTTGCTAAAGGGTTTTCCGGAACCTAGTGTATTGTATATTTTATATTAAGAACATATTTAAGATCAAAATTATTTTTTCTGGAGCAGCAACCATTATCAAAATCCTCTTTTGTACATTTAAAACATTAAGTATTTCGAATTTAACGATATTCTTGGGTTCTATGTTTAATTATTGACATTACATTATATTAACAATAGGTCCAGTGGTATTTCAAAGGTGAGCCAGTGAACTCCAAAGACTACACAATTACAATGGAAAACGAAGAATATGGCCTTTACATCCCTGCCCTGAAGCCAGAAAATACTGGTACATACACTTGTGCCGCTGAAAATGACAGTGGAAAAGCCAAGTGTTCGGCTCGCCTCCAAGTGTCAGGTGCGAAAATTCAAAGAATCTGTTTGTCAGAAAGTGGGCCAAAAGATAACTCGCTGCTAGCTGTTGGCCAATTTCAATGTTTTTTTGGAATTAGGCCAACGTAGCCATGCCAGATCGGTTTTGAAAGCCTCAAAAAACCTCCCAAGCCAATTAAGATTGGTTGGGTAAACGGGTGGACTGTTTCAGCCATCTATTTTTGGATACGATTCACTGTTTTGATATAACATTTCCATATTAGGCATGGCATACAAGCAAAAAAATGGTAATGATCTCAAAAATTCTATGAAAAATGTTGATGTTTGAAATGCTTTCTGAAAATTTGGTTATCTTCTCCTAATTCCTTTTACTTGCTATGAATTAAATATGTTTTTCTGAATTTACAGAACCAGTTGAACTCATTGTGGGTCCTATTGGCGATTTGTCAGTAAATAGTAATATAGAAAAAAGGTTTGAAACATGTTTTATTTGTTCGGTTTTAATCATTTTGTTAAATATGATTGCTTTTATTAATCTTGTTTTCAATGGCCTGTTTAGTTACAAAATGTCTTCGGTGACGAAATCTTCCTCGACGATGCAAAAATCTTTCAGTAGCAGTACATCGGAAAAGTACGCTGGTGGAAATGTAGAGTTTCACAAAGTAGCCACCCAAGAAGAACATTCAATGCAAAAGATTGGTGATAAACCAATGCAGGAAGTGCACTCTTCTAAACGGGAAGAAGTACACAAGGTAAATTAAGTTTCATTAATACCTTTTTTTTTTTTTCATGGAAATAACCCTTTGAAAAATACTATTTCACTCAATTGTTAGAAGATTTGGATACTTCGATCGTTGTAGTTAGATGACGATTGTTTTTTTTTTATTTTATTTAATAAACTTGCTTTATTTCAGATGAAAGTTAGTGCTCGTGCCAGTGAAGAGTCCACTGTAATGAAAGCCTTGACGGATGGCTTCAACATTTGAAAATCTTCAGTTTTATTAAGTTTGTTTTTACACCATGTTCATTCAAAATTTATTTCAAAAATTTCGGTTGAATTCAGAAACTCGTTATTTTTTTTCATGCCATCGTTGAAAAATGACTGATTTCCATTGTGTTCACAAATCCTCATGCTTACTGTATTATATGTTTCTATTTATTGTTTTTGTAAAAAAAAATGTGTTTTATTAAAATGTTGAATTTGTAAAATATGTACATATTTTACTGCTTGGAAGACTAGGAGAAACTAGGAGATAAAGATAGCTGCATTGGAAACTAATTTATGCTAAATCTAGGGAAAAGTTTTATCCGATATACGTATATATGGCAAATGATGTTGGACCTCAATTTTTATTAAAATATAGAAAATATCCTCATGCTATAAACTGTTTACTCCATGCATTGATAATTTAAATATTAACTGGGGAATTATGGAGATTAAGGCAGTAGTTACTAACTGGGGTTAAGGTAGTCTCCTGTTAGTTGGCAATCACTGATTGCACAGGAGTTAATAGTGATTGACTACCATCAGGGTGAACTATTATTGTTTATAAACTTTTTTGATTATGGTTAGCTAATAAATGAAGTATTTAATACTAAACTATCTTAAACTAAATGTGACATAGTAATATAACACATAAATATATATTCTGAAAATTGGAATTACTTAATATAAAAACTTGCGAGGGGTCCTGAATGAATCTTATATCAGACTACAGCCATACTTACTGTGTCATTTTATAATTTAAATATGGTTCTTTATCCAATGTTTAATGATTTAATCGTGATTTAGCCATATATTTTAATCGGTTAATTAAGGAAGGTTATATTTAATATTGATAGAAATATGAAAGAAAATGCGGCTTATTTAAAACATTAGAGCAGTTTAAGTATAAATACGTATTACAATGTAGAATTATCAGAGTCACGACCATAATTAATAAATAAATGTGGCAAACAAATATTAATATTGGTTCTACGTTGTCACTTTAGTATTTGTTGAAAATGTCAGTTGTGGAACAGTGGCAGAAAAGGAGGAATAGCCTAGCAAGCTTATTGTGGTTATGGATTACGCTAATTACCCATACTTACGCCATTATAAAGAAACTATATGCAATATATATGATGATTTGTGAACACAATAACTTTTTTGAGTAAATCTATCAGTCATTTATGTATTCGACTGCTTTTTAAGTGTACAAGTAGGCTCTTCAGTTGTTGTTGGCAACTAATCAGGGAAAATCTCGCTTTAATAATCAATTCACGTTACAGCATCCATGTTTTATTTCATATGCGAAATATCATAGCAAAATTACAGTGAATTGGTGAGATTTGTAATCATTGATTATGCTTCCTTTTTAGAACGAACCGTTGGGTGGATCTGTGATTAGTCAAGCTACAAAAGCCTTTTCAAACACTGTTAATGCCCTGGAAAATACAGCACCGCAGTTTCAAAGTGTTATTGCTACCATGAACGCTCCCATAGCCCCTAAATTCACCAAACCTATTGAAAGCATCATCGTTGATGCGGGTGAAAAAGTGGAATTCCTGGCACGCATCGAAGGTAAGCTAGACCACATTTTTTTGAGCTTCTTATATTTTTTTTCTTCTTGGCAAGTTTCTAAATATGTATTTTTCTGAAGGCTACCCCGAACCAAGTGTGAAGTGGTATAAAAATGGATCAGAAATGTTTAGACCAGAATATCCTTGCAAATTTGAGAATGGGGTGGCTACCATGACCATCCCAAAAGCTATCGAGAAGGATTCGGCAAGATACACTTGCACTGCTAGGAATACTGCAGGAACAGCGTCTAGCACAGCTGAGCTAGTTGTCAAATGTAATCAAAATTTACTATGGTTACACATGTCATTGAAGATTCTTATTATTATTAATTTTTTAACCATAAATGCTTTCTTTATGTTTTCATCCAGCAATTGCTCAAATCGCACCTCAATTCATCAAAAGTTTACAAGCCCAAGTGGTGAAATCAGGAACACGAGTTGAAATGGAAGTTCAAGTGTCTGGAACCCCAGATCCAGAAATCAAATGGTTTAAAAATGGTCAACCACTTACAAAAACCCGTGGTTACAACATCATAAGAAATGGCAACGTATCGACTCTTACTTTACCTCAAGGTAGGTGATGCAAGTTAATTCATATTAGTATTTTATAAAAGTGTCAAATAATTTGTAAAACATTTCTTACTGTTTTCATTGAATATAAATCATAAAATATGCTTGTATGTAGTCTAAAGTCTTAGCTTGTGGATAATATATAATACAATAATAAAATCTTGTGACGTGTAATCTTGAAAGTGTAAACATTTTTCTGCATGTTTAAAATTGTTTCAAAATATTGTTATTTTTTTATGAAGCTCATTCTGAAGATTCTGGAAAATACACTGTGAAAGCTACAAATCCTGCTGGGGAAGCCCACAGTGTGGTAGATTTTGTCGTGGAGCAAGATGATGTGAAGCCAATGTCAGTACAACATCACCAAATTGTACAACCACATGTTAAAACAACTTTTTCAAGCAAGCATGTTACGATTGTTGAAGAAAAGAAACAGGTATTTTAAATATACCAACCGTAATATAGTACACTCATTCCTCGCTTTATGGCCTAGATATGTTCCGAAAAAGTTGTCGTATAGCAAAAAAGCCGTATAACGAATCAATCCTTTCTGCATTGTGATTTTAATTTTTTTCCCCAACTTAAACGAAGTGAAACCCACAAGTTCTTTTATTGTTAGGCAAATCCGACCTTGTTTGTGCAAATTGGGGTAACTTATTACATTTTTTGGCCACTTTCCCTGTTGAAAAAAACTAGAGATTTCAATTGTTTTCTATTATTATTTGGAACGTTGTTTTCTATTGGTATCAATAGACAATTTCTATTGGTTTTACTGGTTTCAATTGTTTTCTATTGGTTTTACTGGTTTCAATTGTTTTCTATTGTTTTATTGTTCAGTCAATACAGCTAAACCATAGAAGTCAATGCAGGAACCATAAAAACAATTAAAACTAAAAAGTGTCCAAATAACAATAGGAACCAACAGAAATCTCTATTGGTTTCTATTGTTTTTTTTTCTCACCTGGGTTCTTTAATTATAGCATTAGTTTTTGGCCGTATAACGAAACATTTTGGGCCGTAAATCAAAAAAGTGCCATAATTAAAAGAGGCCGTATAAAGAGCGGCCGTATAGCGGGTTATATGTGTACTAATGAGTTCCACATCAAGCAACCATTTTATAGAAGGCATTTTTTCATTCCTGTTTTGCAGACGTTAAGTAAGGTATCAAAGGTAATTCCCGGATCTGATAGTTTTCATCATAAAATCGAAGATGTCAAAATCACCGTGGTTCCTCAAACTGACAAGGTAATTAAGTTAACACGATATTTTTACAAATTAGTTTTGACTAAAGCATATTCATCTCTCAGCGATATAAAACCTAGTCATATCTCGCTTTACGGTCTAGATACATTCTGGAAAAGTTGGCCGTAAAGCGAAAAAGCCGTATAACGAATCAATCCTTTCTGCATTGTGCTTTTCATTTTTTCCCCTTCTTAAACGAAATGAAACCCATAAGTTATTTTATTGTTAGCCAAATCCGACCTTGCTTGTTCAAATTGATCTAACTTATCACATTTTTGGCCACTTTCTTTAATTATAGCATTTTATTTTGGCCATATAACGAAACATTCCCTGGTGAAAAAAGCAATAAAAACCAATAGAGATTTCTATTGTTTTCTATGGTTCATGTATTGACTTCTATGGTTTAGCTGTATTGACAAAACAATGGAAAACCATAGAAAACAATTGAAACCAATAAAACCAATAGAAATAATCTATTGATACCAATAGAAAACAATGTTCCAAATAACAATAGAAAACAATAGAAATCTTTATTGGTTTTTTTTCACCAGGGTTGTGGGCCGTAAATTGAAATAATGCCATAATTAAAAAAGGCAGTTATAGCGAAAGGCCGTATAAAGAGCGGCCGTATAATGAGGTATAGGTGTATTCAAAATTTACTTGTTTATTCCTTACTTAATCTTCAAGAAAGCTTTTTGAAAGGTTGTTCAACACACCTATATTATTTTTCCAAAAAATCATCATCAATTACTATTCATGAATTGCTCATATATGTAATCCGTACAAAAATGTTATCATGTAGAACAAATTTTTACAAATGTGAAAATTAAATGTTGGCCTTCCCTGGTGAAAAAAACAATAGAAACCAATAGAGATTTCTATTGTTTTCTATTGTTATTTGGACACTTTATTGATTATAATTGTTTTCTATGGTTTAGCTGTATTGACTGAACAATAGAAAACCACAGAAAACAATTGAAACCAATAAAACCAATAGAAGTTTTCTATTGATACCAATAGAAAACAACGTTCCAAATAACAATAGAAAACAATAGAAATCTCTATTAGGTTTTTTTCACCAGGGTTGTGTTACAGATGCATCAGGTAACGATTTCAATTTTCAATTGTTTTTGTTCTAATTAGCAGACCTCAAAGGATGAGCATCAGGTGGAACATTCCGCTCCTCCAGCCAAATTTTGGACAGCCCCCAAATCTGAAATGGCCACTATTGAGTCGTTGGTTGTGGATGTGGAAGTGCCATCGTCGCCTTCCCAACATTCCCCACGTGCTCCACCTCCAACTCCACCAAAGCCTGTTGTTAAACCTGTAGCCCCACCTGTGGTGCCGCCAAAACCTAAGCAAGTTTTCTCTGAATCTGAAGACGAATTTGTGCGCAAAGAGCTGACCTTCGAGCCACCATCGAAGAAGGAGCGTCTGGCTGCATTTTCACCTGTGGGCACTCCCCCGCCATCCAAAATCCCCATTTATTCGCCGCCACCAACCACACCCTCCAAATTCATCCCAATTTCTGAATCGCCACTGCCATCCTCTGGCTGCGAGGACGAGACGCCACAACCATTAATCTGGAAGCCAAGTGGCGAGCAAGTGGTGTCGACAACATGGCGTCCGGTGAAGCCTCCACTTCACACCCCTGGCAAAGCAACTCCACCAATACACGAAGGGACCCATTACCCCGCTCCATCTAAATTTGAAGAGCCTAGTCCCATGAATCTGTTCCAGAAATCTATCCACATCAAAGAAGAATACACTTCCACCCACAAAGAAATGAAAACCTTCTCACCCAGACCCAATGACCCCATCAGGAGCCCAATTGCCAAATTGGCCATTCTTCCCGTTGCCAAGGCGCCATCACCACCCTTGCCGGAACCTGGGCCACCCCCGGAGTTTGGATATGTGGATCCGAAAACGGTGACAAGACCCACACGCACGGTTGTCCCGCCAAAACCACCCACCCCAACTACAATGCCAAAGGGAGGAGTGGCGGTTTATCCGGGAATCCCCAATTCTGGGATGTTTACACCACCCATTGGGTCAGCCCCACACACCCCTGTATTCCCCAAGGTAAAAGAGGAGAAATCGGAACCTCTGAAACCGGGATCCCCACCTGAGGTTGGGTACATCAATGTCAATGAACCCTCCATCACAACCAGAGTTCACTTCAGCCAGGAATCTTCTTCCTCCACCACCACCACGACCACCAAAATAACGAAAGGCCCAGGGACACTACAGCACATTGTCCCAGATTCGTCGCATCATGTAGAGTTCTGCCCACCTGCAGAAATCGAATTTGTGACGAGTCCAGGGACCAGGGAAATCCCAGTGACAAGGGAAATCCCAGTGGATTCCATCCCTGCAGTGTGGAGTCCACAGACTGATGGACCTTCTGCTCCAGTTTTTGTCAAAGTAATTTTTTTATTACATTATATCATACATTTTAATTGGTTACTATCCAATTTGTATTCCCTGGTGAAAAAACAATATAGATTTCTATTGTTTTCTATTGTTCTTTGAAACGTTGTTTTCTATTGGTATCAATAGAAAATTCCTATTGGTTTCAATTGTTTTTTTTTTATGGTTTTCTATTGTTTTCTATTGTTCAGTCAATACAGCTAAACCATAGAAGTCAATTGAAGCCAATAGAAGTCAATACATAAACCATAGAAAACAATTAAAATCAATAAAGCGTCCAAATAACAATAGAAAACAATAGAAATCTTTATTGGTTTCTATTGTTTTTTTCACCAGGGTTGTTAGTGTTTAATCGCCCTGGTGAAAAAACAATAGAGGTTTCTATTGTTTTCTATTGTTATTTGGAACGTCGTTTTCTATTGGTATCAATAGAAAATTTCTATTAGTTTTATTGGTTTCAATTGTTTTCTATGATTTTCTATTGTTTTCTAATGTTCAGTTAATACAACTAAACCATAGAAGCCAATAGAAGTCAATACATGAACCATGAAAAACAATTAAAACCAATAAAGTGTCCAAATAACAATAGAAATCTCTATTGGTTTGTATTGGTTTTTTCAACATGTTACTTATTGTTTACCGTGGTTTCTGCTTTGGATTCTAGCCATTGCAAGATAAGGTAGTAAGCGAAGGAGAAAAAATAGTTTTGGAATGCATTGTCCAAGGAGATCCCACTCCTGAGATCAACTGGTTTAAAGATGGACAAGTTCTACCACCACTGCCAGATCTTCAGTCGAAATACCAATACAATGTTTGTCAGCTAACCTTTCCTGAAGCTCTGCTTAAGGACCAGTGTACAATCAGCTGTGTTGCCAAGAACCCTGCTGGATCTGCAACCACCAGCGCTGCATTGCGTGTCAAAGGTAAGTGTCGTGACATTGTTTCTTATCTTAGGCTTTTTTGCTATCAATAATTTTGTGAACCTTGCATGGCGACAATGGATTTGCATGTGGGTGCTCTTTGATTCAGTTGCTTTTACTCTCAATTCTTTACCCATTCAACACACTTTTCCGTCTGCCCATGATGATAATTTAATGGTGTACTTATTGCAAATCATTGCATCTTTGAAACATACAAAAGACCGAAGAGTTGGCCGATTTCCAGCCATTTACATACGTTTCAAGCCATTAAACATAGGTCACGTGATCAAATTCATATCGAAAGAGGAAACACCTTGTTGTAGCCGCGTGTCCTTTGAGGGCAATTTCAAGAAGTTAAAAAAAATATATCGACGTACTTATGCATGCCCTCCCTGGGGAAAAAAAAACAATAGAGGTTTCTATTGTTTTCTATTGTTATTTGGAACGTTGTTTTCTATTGATATCAATAGAATTTTTTTATTGGATTCTATGGTTTTCTATTGTTCAATCAATACAACTAAACCATACAAGTCAATAGATGCGCATAGAAGTCAATGCAGGAACCATAGAAAACCATTAAAACCAATAAAGTGTCCAAATAACAATAGAAACCAATAGAAATCTCCATTGGTTTTTATTGTTATTTGGCCATTTTATTGATTTTAATTGTTTTCTATGGTTCTTGTATTGACTTCTATTGGCTTCTATTGACTTCTATGGTTTAGCTGTATTGACTGAACAATAGAAAACAATTTAAACCAATAAAACCAATAGAAATTTTCTATTGATACCAATAGAAAACAATGGGCCAAATAACAATAGAAAACAATAGAAATCTCTATTGTTTTTTTCACCAGGGTTGGGCTTTTTTTTTAAAAAAAAGTTGTTCAATACGAGTTGAGCTGTATTAATCTGAGAACACACCCGCTATATATACGTTGATATTGCATTATCATAATTCTTTTTGAGCTTATTCATTGCTGGCATGAAAATATGAGAGTTGTGGTGCAATGGTATTTCAACCACTGGCATATTTAGTTGATTATGGATGGATATTGCTAATTGTTGACAGATCGAACGCTACGTTTCCAGTCTCATTACTTAAGAGGGATCACAACCCTATCCTTTTCAATGGGTCGGGTTTGCGAAGATACTCAGCCGAATGAGGGAGGTTTGGGTGGGAGTGAGAATTGTTTTTGGTGGCTTGATGGATCAGCAAGGGCCTCCGCTTGTCATTTTTTATTTTTCATTTTGAGATGAGATAAACAAGTTGTGAGTGCAAAAATTCAAATAATAATTTAATTTTAAAAAAATGTTCTATTTTACAATGAAAATTGACAAGCGAAGGCCCTCGCTAATTTATTAAGTTGCTTTAAACAATTTATATTTTTATTTAATCTTTTTTTGTTTGACTGTGAGTGTCTTTGCAAATTTACCCATTGAAAGGGATAGGGTTGCAACCCCCATTAATTTACACACCTCGTAGCATTCCTTAATTACATTGGCATGGCATTTTGTTTTGTATTTTCAATAGTCAGGGGGTTCAGGAAAAAATTGTATTAAACACTAGTTAAGTCAGGGAAGTTGCTAATTTCATTCTGGTGAAATCCTAAGAAAATTTGGGACGCCCAGTTGGACTCACATAATAATGAATATCCTGGGATTTTTCCAGAATAATTTACATACTAGAAGAATACGTTTGCTCTGGCTAGTTTCCAGATTTAAGTCGTTTTAATGGGTAGCAGGCAGTTTCAGCTAAATTTACTCAACTAAAATGGTACAACAGAAGGATTTACAACTATGAAATGTTCAACTAAACAATTTTCAACTAGGTTTATTAAACTTAACATCAATCAGGTGGTTTTTATTCTTCTGAGGTAGGTTAGGTTAGTTAACATTTTTTAGTTGTAAATATAAATTTATAAAAACTTAGGTGTAAATCATTAGAGTTGAACCCAATTCAGGTACAATTTTTTTTAGTTGTAAAACTTTAGTGTATTTTTTGTTGTTGTTGAAGAAATTTAGTTGAAATTGCATGTCTCCGTTTTAATGCACTTGATATTTAAAAAAATGCAAGCAGAGAAGTTTACTTGTTTTCTTTGTGACGTGATGTAAAATACTACATTTTTCACTACTTCAGTGTTAACAGTGCTGCAGTGTTCTAGAAGTAACACTGCTTTAATGATGACTTGAAACTTAAGATTATCATGTAATGTTATGTTTTGATATTATTCCTTGACAACAGTGGACCAATGATGGTTTTACATCCGAATTCTGCTATTTATCTGCATGACAATGTTTAATTTTTTTATTAATTATATCCCTGGTGAAAAAAACAATAGAAACCAATGGAGATTTCTATTGGTTTCTATTGTTATTTGGACACTTTATTGGTTTTAATTGTTTTCTATAGTTTCTGTATTGACTTCTATGGTTTGACTGTTTAGACTGAACAATAGAAAACAATTGAAACCAATAAAACCAATAGAAATTTTCTATTGACGTTCCAAATTACAATAGAAAACAATAGAAATCTCTATTGTTTTTTTACCAGGGATTGGCACTGATTTCTGTTTATTTTGACTTCTGTTTGAAAACGCGTGATTTATAGACCTACCATGGTGAAAAAAAACAATAGAAACCAATAGAGATTTCTATTGCTTTCTATTGTTATTTGGACACTTTATTGATTTTAATTGTTTTCTATGGTTCCTGTATTGACTTCTATTGGCATCTATTGATTTCTATGGTTTAGCTGTATTGACTAAACAATAAAAAACAATACAAATCAATTGAAACCAATAAAACCAATAGAAATTTTCTATTGATACCAATATAAAACAACGTTCCAAATAACAATAGAAATCTCTATTGTTTTTTTCCCAAGGGTAGGGTGGATTGCTTGAAGGGGCTGTTTTGATCCTTTGATTCAAAAAGGTTTTACGTTTGACCATTGCCATGGAATGGATAAAATGAACTTTGATTTTTTCCTGCACAAAAGTCATTGAACGTTTGAGAACAAGAGGAAATAGTCGCCTATTTTCGGAAATGAATCTACTATTGATTTCTTTTCTTGGTAGCAAAACGTGACGCACCTCGCAGTGAAAGGGAGGGCCAACGGATAGGAACTCCTAACGTTGCTAAACGCTACACCAACGCCGTCCGTGCATCAAACATCTCATCCACTTCTTCTTCTTCTTCTTCTACTTCCAAAGCCTTTCACGAATATTCCTCTAGGAAAACCTCTAACTAGATTCCTTCCTTTTACTTTGTAACACTCACACAAGTTTTCATCTGCATAGAGCTTTATATGTCATTGGTGCATTGCTTTATTTGTTGTCTAAGTTGCATTCAAAACTATGTGCCTTAATTACCATGGAGGACATCACACTTGTACACAAAAGCATAAAGTTAAACTTGACTTGTCCAGGTTACTTGTCCGTGTAAGTTCTTGTACCTCAAATATGTCTCTTTCTGGTGAGGAAAAACCTATTTTTATTACTGTTGATTGTTATGCTGCGTTTCAATGCTAGCGTTTTTTGCGTTATGTTATACTTAAAATTTACTTTAGGACCATTCAAAAATTATGTCACACCTAGGGGGTGGGTGGGTTGTTTGTTTTTGGGACAATTGTGACCAAGGGGAGGGGGTGGTTCGGTAATGTGACATCACGCAATCAAAATTTATTTCAAACGGTAAAAAATATGCGGTAAAAAAAATTTATAGCAATCTATTATTTAATATAATGTTATTAATATCCACATTGGTCTCATTAATTTAAAATTAAGTTTTTTAATATTTTTAAGTATTTTAACAAATAAAATTATAAAAGAATATAGAATTATAAAAAAACATCATTATGGATGGAGTGTAGAAAAATTTGTGACAATTGTGACAAAGGGTTGGGGTGTCTAAAAAGAGGCAAAAAGTGTGACATAATTTATGGATCACCCCTTTTTGAACGATCCTCATCGAGCTCATGGCCCAATGCCCCAATCAGGTTGCATCGATACGTAAAACAATGTCCCTCTTAGGCCAAGATGTGATTAGATTTTTAATTATTGAGATTTCTAGAATGCCACACTCCTGCACTTGGCAGTTCTACTTTGTTGGCTGGAAACATTAAGGGTAATCAAACAGACCCCAAAATTTCGCACATGTCTGCAGTTTAATTAGTTAATTGGGGGCTGACCCAGTTTATATGAAGCCTTCTAATTGGCTGGATATGCTGCAATGGGGCTTTTAGAAGTGCTGGAGAAAAAAAGGAGGTTTTAACTGCAAGTAGCTCTTGTAGTCCATTTTGGCAGGCCTGTGCAAGCTGCATTTGTGCCCATTTCACAAAAAACTTAGCTGAGCTACTTAAATCAAATGCGCATGTGCACCAAATTCAGATAACCCAAATGGCAAAGTGAAAAGTTCTTTTGAGTACCCCTATAAGATTTAGAAGTGAGGCGGTTTTACAATTCAGGGCCCCAAAATAAGCCAATCAGAAGTCACGTGAAATATAAAAAAATTCAAACAAAATAATTGGCACTATTTTACATATGGATTGAAACTGATTGGGCCATGATGTTCGTTAATAAAGTAAAATTTTAAGTATAACTTAACGCAAATTAATACTTGGGTACTGAAACGCGTCATTAGTCTGCAGTTTTTCTATGAAAGTTATTTAACACCAAGTTATACCTCGTCAAATGACCTCGTGTGTCTTAATTCTCTTATTGAAAATACATAACTACAAAGCTAACCAGCGAACTGGAACTATGTAACAGACCTAGGAAATAAGTCCTAATTGCGAATAAATTTCTGGTTGAAGGATTTAATGGGTCATACCTTATGAATGAAACTCAGACCCTCGAACAATGCTTTTATGAGAGTCAAAAGCGGAATATGGTGCTGATAGGGGTTTTTGAACTTGTACTGGGCAGTGGAAGTAAATGGGGTTCCCTGAAAACTTTGATTTTGATCGAACTTCTGGGCACATGATGTAGGGTTGCATTTCATTTCAACAACTTGTAGGTGAGTTTAAATCTCGAGCTAATTCTTTCACTTCTAGTCACATGTCCACTTGCAACATTTGTCATATTTTGAGATTAATTCTTAAAAATATCATCTCAAAGGGGAACTGAACTTTATTAATGTATACTTATTTGAAGTACTTAAGTGTTTAAAATCAAATTCTGTTTCTAGTTCCGTTAATATAATTTCATACATTCTTATATATTAATTCTTTTCTTATTTTTGTTGAATTTGTTAAAAAAGTGGCAAACTTCATTGCAAATTTTGTGTTTCAAAACTTCTGCCAACCTTTGAGAATTTGTCTCGAGATACATTACATCTTTTGTATGTTTTGTGACAAATTTGTCCTCATATTTCACGTTGCGTAATTGGAAGAAAATAAATATTTAGAAAACTTTTACAAAAAACACTTTACTCAATTTCACATTTGTTTCTAATTCCATCATAGCTGAAACTCTTTTAGCATGTTTTCTGTTGTTGTTAACCAACTTTGATTTGAGACAACACCATCTTGGTGACAGTCCATTTGAAGACAGTGAATCATTCTTGCTTTGATTATATGGAATGCATATATGGCTCGCTTGTTGCAAAGTTAGTCACTACAGATTGGCAAAGGGTCTCACTATTTCCTAACAGGGGCGCTAAAATCTAGGAGAGTGTACTTCGAATTTCGGTGTTGCTGGTGATGGGGGAGGTTTTGGCACAGTATCAGGAAGTGGAATTGCTTGGTATTTCTGACTCAACAAACACTGGCTGTCTGTTTTTTTTTTCAGCCAAATTTGGCTATTTCGGGTTCATTTTTTTTTTTTTTTTGCTACAAACCTATCTTTATTTAAAGGTTTTCTTTTCTGAATTTCGCCCTATTAAAACTATTGTAAGTGGACTGCTATTGTTTTTAAATACTTAAAAAAATATTCAGATTTTCAAAAAATTAAGTATCTGAAATTTTCGAGTGTGAAACTTCCATTTTATACAGTATTCTTTCCATTTATGATTATTAACTTTAATATTTATCAAGCATGTAATGTCTCTGTAAAAAGTCGAATTTTTTCTTAAAATTAATTCAAAAATTCCGAAAATTAAACACATTAAATGGCTCCTTACATCTACATAATTATTTGTTGAGGATCTCATAACAACTTCAATTAATTTTTTTTTCTTTTAACTCGTTTTTCTTATATAGTGAATGCTTCATACAACCGCAAAGGACAGTTGGTGTTTTCAGAGTCAAACCCGAGTTATAAATGACCATAAAACTGAGATTAAAACGAGAAGACAGTAATTTTGCTTCGTATGTTCTTGGTCAAAACTTTACATTTTCAATATATATAAACCAATAGTTGCCTTTTAAAGATATAAGATAATTGCATAATGAATTGCAAAGCCTTTATTCTATAAAGTTGATCTCTATATTTTTCTTGTCATTGAAAGCTTTTTTGTGGATTAATCTCTTATTGCTATATTCTTCATATATTATTCAAGATTTTTATACGTTTAATATATATTCGCAATGCTGAGTAATTAATTTTATTTTAGTTTAGACATATTGATATATTTATCAGTTAGTTGATTTTAACAGCATTTGAAATAGATATACGATTTATTCAATCAGAAAAAAAATCTCAGTAAAATCTCTTAAAATGCAAATATATTAATGCTATACTATCCAATCAAAAGATGGAAATGCATTTAAAAGAGGGGACTGTTCTGTATTTTTCATTGTTATTGTCATTTTATTGTTGAAAAATAGAGAAAGGTCCCTTCTTGAAAATGTATATTTCCGTTTTTGGATTGGATAAGCATTTCGTGAATAAATGGCCTGTTTAACTTATTTTTGGGACATCCCTCGTAGTTAAATAGCTGTAGTTACGGAATACATAGATGTAATTCTAGCTGAAACCGATTTGGACAGAATTTATGTAAATTTGGAAATTTAAAATTTACATAAATTCTATCCAAATATGATTTCAGCTTGGATTAATCCATTTAATGACTCTTATAGATTAAAAATAATCAGTTTTACTCGTATGCAATTTAGGATGCAAGATAGCTTATTTAGAAAACATGATATACGTTTTGCATGTTATAACAATGATTGTTCAGTTATTGTTGCCATAATTACAATGAAAAAATAAAAAAATAAATTATTTGTTATTATCTGTTATTTACTTCGTCAACTTTTCCACGTTTAGATTAAAATATCTTTCTATGTACATTTTCCATCTTATTTGAAGATGTACTGCGTACGTTGTTTTTTTCGCAAATTGTTTACATTTTTGACTTCCGGACTTGTGCCGAAATGTATTTTAAGTATATAAAACTTTAGAACTAAAATTAGATTTTGAACATGGTTTTTTAGAACCACACACACACACAGTTGCAGGTTCTTATTACAATTTAAAATAACTATTTTATTGAATTGAAAGGCATATAGCTATTTATGTCTTTTAATATACCGTATTTGTAATTATTTCAATGAAATAATTTTACTAAGTTATTCCTATATCTATAGAATTACCAACTTGTATACCAAACATTTTCAGAACTTGGTTCGCTCAACATTCGAACGTCATTTTGTATAAAGGAACATCCATGTTGAATTCACTTACCTTTGGTTTCTCAAAAGCTTGGGAACATTGAAATAGTGCCTATGTTCTGTTTCCTGTTTAAATAAGAAAACATTTGTGCACATGGATGCACATGTATTAACCCAAGTTTAATGCCACACGTGTAGATTTTAAAGTATTGAATGAATATGTAAACCCATGTCGCGCACTTTGGTTAAGATTAACAAGAATAAATCCATCAGTTTCCATATTTAAAATTGTTCTATACATTTCACGTTATACAGGCGATAAACAGAAGAAAGTTTAACCTACTAAAAATAGGAAAGAAAAAAACACATAATAATTGAAAGGACCATTGTTTGATTCAATTTGGAATTAAATTAATGGAATTGTTTGAAAAAAAGTTCAATTCTATCTAGCTGGAATAATCTGAGATTTGTGATGAAATTGTTGCTTTTTAATTGCCATCGCGTAATGATATTACACTAATCATCTAAATTACTAATCACATCCCCTGGCGATAATTTGCAACACCTGTATGATGTAACCTACTTAATGGCGCTTCTTTTGTATGAATTTGCCTCATTTTGCAGACTAGGGGTTAAACAATATAACCAATTGTTGTTATAACTAATATAAATAAGCTCATTTCATACTTCACATTTTACTCATTTTCGTATTTTGACGTTAAGGGTCTATTTAAAAACTGATGCAATGGACCTAAGACAGATTTCGTCATAGACGGCATCACGTGACTATTGTAATGATGCACTCCACGTTCAATCCATGTGATGCCTTCAGTGGATGACTGTGACACCACGTTCAGAAATAATTTTTATCCAAATTACACGTTTACAATATTAACTCCTAAGTAAAACCGAATTTACCTGAACACATTTGTGCAAAATTTACACAATACACGTACAATTTTCGCGCATGTACAATATTTCACATGTAGCATGACATGCTAAACAGAAAATCCAAGAAATTTTGAGCGCACCAAAAACCCGCGTATTTTTCTGCAATGTTCCAACAATGTTCCAATAATGTTCAAATGAGCGTAGCAGTTGTTTTGGAATGATATGAATGATTTGAACACGTTCCCGTTCCACTTTATCCAGTTCTGCATAGCTCCTGTTTCGTTGTAGCGTAGGTGTTCTGGCTCATCGTGTAGCGATGCACTACCTCTGTTCCGTACTAACTTTAAGAAGCTTTCCTTCAGTAACTACCAAGTTTTGATGGATTTTTTTTTTCAAAGCTTTTCTTTTTTATTTTGTGCACTTTTTTTGCACCGGGTGCATCTCAGCTAGTGGTCCAGAAACAGCGCCTGTCCCAAAAATGGCAACTTGTAACGCGATCCATATCCCACTCTTAACGAGTTAGTCTTCTCCTAAATTTAGGAAATCGCTCTGCGCATGCGTACCATACTAACTCTGGCCAGGTTTTGGGTCTGAATTTTCCTAACCCCTCACTATTCTCGTACGATTCCTTCTGCTAATAACGATCTCCAGGCCTGTTGAGTGCATGGTAGGACACTTTAATATTATTATTGATTAATACAAAAAAATGATCGTTTTTGGACTGATTAATGGCGGTGCCTGTAATTAGCACCTGATTAGTGACTTTTTTTGTGCATGTGGTTAATTGATAATGCGCGAATGATAACCCTTTATCTCAAAGCAATCCTGGCAACGCTTTTTTTTGGGAAGGTTTAATGAAGACCAGATGGCCCATTATCACTTTGACCGTTAATTATTCAATTATGTTGTCATTGACAGCAGTTTATATTGTCTTTTTTAATTCATCTTTACAAATAATCTGGTTTGTGATGATCTCAAATTTGAGATGTTAATGTTTTGGTCGCCATCTTCTTAATAGGAATAGACTCGATAATGTTCGTAAATCAATTTTTGGATTCAAGCCCCAATGAAATTTTGTTTTACTTTTAGAACAACAAATTTGTTTATCAGAATAATATAACCTTTTTGCGTTTTTAACATTTCTTGTGGTTATGACATTTGTTTTATTGCAAGGTTTCATTGACATACAGTTGCGTTGACATTGCATTAAGATAACAGAAATGTTACTTCATATTTACTTATTTTGATTAGGGTGTAATGAAAAGAAAACAGTATATAACTTGTGTTTAAAAAGTATAGGTTTTTGGATTGAAATTCGTGTTCTTTTTATATTTTGAAACAAATGGCTTGAAAACTGTTGTTCCCACCTAATAATCATCATAAAGGCAGGCAAAATGCGTTTATTCGAATCAAAAGTAATAATAAACAGGCCAAATGCATTTCTGAAATCATTGCACATGTATCGTTTAAACAAAGCTTTGTGAAAATCCAGCTGTTTATCATATGGCAGCTCGCAATGATGAGTTCTTCTTATTCACCATATAAATAAATAGTAAACGCCCAAGTATTGCAATTTTCCCGTATATTGCAATACAGAATATTTCAAAGTTAAGATTTTGACATCAGCAGTTATAGATTTGATGTATTGACACATGGCAACTTATTAAATACTGTACTGTGTATGCTAACATTGTAGTTGATCTTTAAAATTTACCATTATTTAAACTGTTTGAAATAAGGGCTTTTTAACATTTTTTCCTGATAATAATCTAGGAATAGTTTTTCCTCTCCAGAACTTCTGCAATGAATTTCTAACACTGAAGTAGGTCTTCTTTCGAAACTTCTCTTCTAAATTTACTTCTTCCGCATCTATTTTCTAAATATAGAATGTGACTTAAAAGCCCAACATTTTTTTTTTCTTGTGCTGAATTTGGCATTTAATTTTTATTCTTTTTTTATGTTTCAGTTCAGGGAATGGTTATTCAGTCGCCCACGCCGTAAGTAAACTCTTATTCATCATCACATTTTACGGTTATGCATTATCTAATATAAATGGCATTAACATTAATTAAAAATGGAGAAATTTTGAAGAAAAAAATGACTAGAGCTGCAGTTAGAAATGCTATTTTGAAATATAAGCATCCTGAATGGTTAACTGGTAAAATTGGATTGAATCCAAATGCGCAAACGTCTGGTTTCTTGCTATCCTGATCCTTAGGTTTACTTCAATTTTCGTATATAAAATATATTAACCTTTTACTTAATCATACTCTAAAAATCTCTTACTTAAAGCTTATTTAGAAGAATATTTCGTAAAATTAGCCTTCTTCCGGGTCAACGTCCCCTGGAGCTGTATGCGCATTTGACAGCTTTTAGAATACAAGGGCGCGGCCATGTTGAAAATGCTATGCTAAAGAACACACAAGAATATTGATAATTTAAATTCTTGCAATTATTCGTTATTTTAAAAATATTTTTAGGTTGAATCACATGAAAATTTCTCCTTGAAAATTGTTTAAATCGAGTTAATTCAAAATGTAGTGCTTGAACAGGTTCTGAAAGCCAATTTTAATAATTTATTATCTTTAACGTGCATAAAAATAAGGTAAATTAATATCAGATTATTTTTTTCATTATAAGTAAGGTAAAACAAGGCTGATAATGCGTAACAGCCTTCTGTGTTCTCTCCTTAGGTTATTTTTATACTTTGTATGCTTGAAAAGTCGTACACAATTCAAGCAATCCAAATTTCATTTCAGAATTGAGGTTAAAGTCAATATTGATCTAAAGTTATTTTTACCAAAATGTATCCACGCGTTGATATAATTGGTGCCTTGGTTAAAATACAGAGTTTAAAAAATCACCTCTTGATTTCCCTGTTTAATAAGTCTGTTCCAGAAAATAAACATGTTCAAATGAATGTTGACAGACTTTACTCCCTTTCCAAGCCCAACCAATGAACATTTCCGAGCTTAATTTAGAATTCTGTTCTCCTTGCTACTTGCCAGCAAAGTTTGGTTTATATTTCTGTTTGTAAAAGTGGCTCTCTGGCAAAACTCCATTTATATGCAGCAGTACGACTTCAAACGTCTTAAATTTGGAGTCTAAAATGTAGAAAAGCATGTCTAGGTCTGGGGATCATTTTTATTATAAGCATTCCATACTTTCTAAAAATACTAGAAATTTTAATATTGTGAAATTAAAATATTTTGAAATTGACGAAATTTGTGAAAATTTCTAGAGAAAAGCATGTCTAGGTCTGGGGGATCATTTTTATTATAGGCATTCCACACTTTCTAAAAATACTAGAAATTTTAATAATGTAAAATTAAAATACTTTGAAACTGACGAAATTTGTGAGAAAGAGATACCAACGAAAATTCCCAGGATATTCAAGACCATTTA
The DNA here is from genome assembly GCA_034698625.1 of Julus scanicus. NCBI lineage: Eukaryota > Metazoa > Arthropoda > Diplopoda > Julida > Julidae > Julus > Julus scanicus. The sequence continues at coordinate 6,266 of JAQGBW010000217.1, read as the reverse complement.
CAGATACATGGATTTTTAGTGTATTACTTAACTTGAAGGCTTTTTTGCCCATTTCCAAACATAAATAATGTGAGGTTATATAAAAAACGCAGTTTGTGCCCACATCTCCTAATTCCCTGGTTTGGCACCCTCTGAAAATAGCATCAAGATTGAGCTTGGACTTTTTCCTGTTGTCTCTCTACGATTGTAAATGTTGATTCTGCATTTAGTTTATTCTTAGAACTCTAAATTCCCTCTTCGTCCCCAGCAGTCTTTAGAATTGCAGCACATTTTATCGCTGCACTGTGCTCAAATTTGCTTCTTATGTTCTTTGCAATGAGAATGACAAAAATCTATGTATCTTTGTTGATGCTATGTAATGTCATGCATTTTAAATTTAATCTTTCAATGATACTTGTATATAGACGAACCCTTTCTTTAAAATGGACGAGGAGCGGTCAAAAAGTCTTGCATATTCATTTATTATTCAAAAACCAGATGTCGTACAAAAATACTGAAATAGCCAAATTAATGAGCAGGAAATTTGCTATTTTTTAATCTAGGGCCATAGTTTGTTGACACATTTATCCCAACGTTTGATGAGATTGTTTATGCCATTCTCGTAAAATGCATTATGTTGGCTGTGCAGATATATTGCCGAACCGCTAGTTTCACATCATTGTCTGTTTTGAATTTTTGACCACACAAGTGTTCCTTTAGTGGACCAAAGAGATAGAAGTCGCTTTGTAAAAGATCAGGTCCACTAAAGATACACCTGAGTGGTCGAAAATTCCAAACAGACGATGATGTGAAACTTCCGGTTCGGCATTATCTGCATAGCCAACATATCGCATTTTGCGAGAGAGGTGTTTAAACAATCTCATCAAACGTTGGGATAAATGTCAACAAACTCAGTTCCTACATTGAAAAATAGCAAATTTTCTGCTCATTAAAATGGCTATTTCAGTTTTTTTGTACGACATCTGGTTTTCGAATAATAATCGAATATGCAACACATTTTGACCGCCACTCGTATTATATTAGATAATCGTGCTGTAGTCAGACTTCTGAATTCCATGACCGTTGAGTATCTCAAAGTTTTTTGTTGTAAATTCGGGAAAAATATTTACCATATAAACATTAAATACCCTCGCCCTGCATATCTACTAAAGAAGATATCAACAACCCAAATTCCCATTAACTGAAAACAGACTATAGCACAACAAGTGTAGAAGTAGTGCTTTGTAAGCTCAGGGCTGTTAAACATAATATTTCATTTGTCTAAAAGCAATGCCAGGGAACTGTAGCATTGTGAATTTTTAGAAGGCCACTCTTATACTCGTGACTATATTTAACTTAGTAGAGAATGTATGCATTGTTAAATGCTTGAGATTTTTGTCTCGATCCATGAAGATTATATTCTTAATGTCACTTACTGTATCGAGTGAATGTGTGGCTATATTCACCACCTAATATTGAATTGTAGCCAACGTTGGGGATACTCTTGTTTTGCCTGGAACCAAGCCCGGTGTTATTGGCATGCTGGAGCTATAGCCAGAGTTAACAGTGCGAGAAGCTGCTGGAATTCCATTAGTGGGATGTTTTCTGCTTTTTTTTCTGTCTTTTTTTTTATTTTTTATAAATTCTTTTGCACAACTTTAAATATTTTTTTCCCCAACATAGCTATTTAGGTTAGGCTATAAAAGTTGGAAACACTGTTCGCCAAAATGTGCAAACCTGCTTACAAGGAAAAGAATCATCTTTCAAGTTCATATTCGAAAAACCCTTGAAATTTAGGTTTTAAGTCAGTAGATTAATTAAATTTTTGTTTATATAAAGTATATGATTTTTAGGCGATACAATATTTCATGAACTGATGTTTTTAAAATGTACAAACCTGCTTACAAGGAAAAGAATCATCTTGCAAGTTCATATTTAAAAAAAACCCTTGAAATTTAGGTTTTAAATCAGTAGATTAAATTTTTTGTTTATATAAAGTATGTCATTTTTAGGCGATACAGTATTTCATGAACTGATGTTTTTAAAATGTACAAACCTGCTTACAAGGAAAAGAATCATCTTTCAAGTTCATATTAAAAAAAACCCTTGAAATTTAGGTTTAAAGTCAGTAGATTAATTTTTTTGTTTATATAAAGTATGTCATCTTTAGGCGAACAATATTTCATGAACTGATGTTTTTAAAATGTTCAAACCTGATTACAAGGAAAAGAATCATCTTTTAAGTTCATATTCAAAAAAACCCTTGAAATTTATAGGTTTTAAGTCAGTAGATTAAATTTTTTGTTTATATAAAGTGTGTCATTTTTAGGCGATACAATATTTCATGAACTGATGTTTTTAAAATGTACTTATCTGTCTGATGAAATGCACATTTTCCAAATTAACAAGGGCATGAAAGGGTAGTAATGGAACTGGTAAATGAATTCGCAAAATTTCCATGACATCTAAAAATGCTGTAGTTTCTTCTATATTTCATATAAAGAAAAATGGATGTAATTAAAGTTAAAACGATAATTTGGAGCAAAAATACAACGGTTGTGTCAAATTGATGGACAAACTAAATCGTATTGACAATTTCTGGACCCAACATTTCCTGATTATCTGTAACGTGCAGTAGCTTAATTGTAAATACATGAAAACGTTCACCATCACTTGTTTTAATTAAAGTTTTTGGCCATTTTAGGGAAAAATATTTGGGAGCTAGCCAAAAACTTCAAATTCGTGGAAACTAAAACTTTGCCATACACCCCAAATCGCAGTTTCAACATTTGGGGTCGATTTCACTTTTCCATTTTTGGAAAATTTTACCCATTTTCAATTTTTTTTTTTCTTGACTCAAAGGTGATCCCACTGAACTAAACTTTTGGAGCTCTTTATAGACACCTCCTCAACTTGTTTATCCCGCATCTTCGCACCTTTCTAAAAGCAAACTATGAGTCAGTTTTGCACACTATTCAGGAGGTGACGACTCTTTTGCAAAAGCTACACTACAAGCATTCTAATTTTATGCGAAAACAACGCCAAAAATTACGACGCTAAATTTCTTTTTGGCTTTATAACTATAGACCTATTGTAAAAACGCCAAATTCTTAATTCTTTTTAAGCGCATGCCATTTGTGCCCACTTTATCATTTCCTTTTCGTTTTATGACGCTTTTTGGCAATGTTCACAAAGGCCTCTCTCTAATCAACATACTAGTTGCCAGAATTGCCATTTTGGATAGTTGAAGAAAACTATTTAAATGTTGAAGTTAACAAACCTAAAATCAGGATCATTAAAATAAAGTTTATAATATAACATTGAATGTTGACTGATCAGACAGTGATAAGGTCTATGACATGTCAGCCCAATATACAAGTACGATTATCTGATATAAGTGACCATTGTCGAATTAGGGTTTATATTTGGACGAAACTTTGACCAGTGAAAACAAGGCTTTAGAAATCATATTATTTGATAATTTTTAATTTATATACGAAATTGCAAAAAAATAAAATGTTGAAAATTCGTAGCAACCCTGGTGGAAAAAAAACCATAGAAACCAATAGAGATTTCTATTGATTTTTATTGTTATTTGGACACTTGATTGGTTTTAATTGTTTTCTATGGTTCCTGTATTGACTTCTATTGACTTCTATGGTTTAGCTGTATTGACTTAACAATAGAAAACCATCGAAAACAACTGAAACCAGTAAAAAACAATGCTCCTAATAACTATAAAAATAACAATAACTATAAAAATAACTATAAAAACCTGTCCCCATCAAATAACAGCAAACTGTAAATTTATGATTTCTTTTTTTATCTGTCTAATTAATTTAATGCAACATTGTAAAATTTGGAATTTTTGAAGAGTTAAGGCTAATACGTTTAAAAAGTTGTTAGTTGATGTATTTTCTCTCAGCGTTTGTTTAATTTCATACATATGTGAAAGTGGAAAGCACTGTCGCCAAACACTGTATTACAAACATAACAAGTCACTACTTGTTAAGTTAAAATTTTTGTTTTTTGTGGTTTACAGGTCTAAGCCTTCGGGCACGGCGCCCCCCACATTTGAAAAAGTTCCACAGAACTGTCGATTTGTTCAAGGAGGTAATGCCTGCTTTGAACTAAAAGTAAAGGGGAATCCGAAACCCCTTGTTAAATGGACCAGACGAGGAGCCCCACTCACAAATGCGAGCAAGTAAGACATTTTATGGACATTTTTCGCTGAATTTTCAGCTAAATATAAGGTTGTTTTGGTATTTTGTGTCATTTATGAGCACATTAGTTTGTGAGAAACGCAGTTGTGAGAAACGAAGTTGCATGGTTTTCTGAGAGGAGGACCCAACTGAAAAACTGCATACAATGGCGCCACCTACTATAACATTGTACCTCAACCCCCTTTTTACAGACTATGTAACGGGGACACAACTGGTAATGAATGCACTATTTTCAAACCATCTGTGTCCCCATTAAGTGTACTGCTCATAACTTATTTAGATACAAACGTATTTTGTTTTCATGTGGTATACTAGAGGAGTATTTTATATCCACTAAATGAAATTATATGAAAATATGAACAAAAAAAAAATGAAAAAAATGCAAAATGTTGTCGGATACTTCTAAAATGCTTAATTTTCTGCTTAAATGCTTGAAAGTTAGTAGAAGGGTATTTTCAAAAATATGAAAATAAGGTAAGCAATTACCTAGACATTTTTAATTTTTAAGAACAAATTTATAACGTTTAAAATATATTAAAGATGCACTGTAACGCTTTTAAGTTATTTAAATTAGTAATTATAAATACAATTTAAAATTTCTCTTTTATGGTAAAAAATATGTAAAAAAAGATAAGTTTTTGCCAATGCACATGCGTCCATGACTACATTTTTTGTCAATTATTATTTATTTCGGAAATTACATTTGTTATCCACTTTGATAATGAAAATGAAAACTTTATTATTAAATTTAAACACCTACATGTACTGTAAGTGCCTCAAGTAACCACGTGTAAGAATCAGTTTGAATGCTCTTCATTAGGCTCGTTTGCTGTAGAATTGACGAAAATTATAGATGAAATGAAAATTGCTACATCCGCCTTTTTTATGTTCAGATACCAAGTGAAATATGACGACAATACTGGGGTCTCTGCGTTACAAATTATCCAATTACAAAAAGAAGACGAAGGCGAATACACGTGTACAGCCACAAATCAGTTTGGGGAAGCCGTTTGCAATGTCCTTATTCAAAGTGACAGTAAGAAATAATTTGAATAAACTTTTTCTAATTTTTTTTTATTTTTAATTTTTTAAAAATAATAAAATTGCATTCATATTATTTTTTTAGTGACGGCCCCAGTTTCGAGACCATACCAACAAGATACGTCATCAACGTTCCGTCAGACGCGAACCGTAGAACGGAAAGTTGGCGGCACAATCATTGGTTCACAAACAATTGACCGAAGAGTCACTCAGCAATATGAATTCGAAAGCACCGACCAAGGTGGTTCCATCTATTACACAAATGGCACCAATGAGGTAATTTTGTTTTTGGTTTAGCTGTAAGATGGGTGATTATTTTTAATAGTTATGCTCTGAAGCATAACAAATATGAAAATAACATTTAGATAAAGTTTATTCGTATTGATTTCCATGGCCCACTTGCTTTTTATTTTAATTTGTTTTTTACAATTTTTTAATCTTAAAGTTAATAACATTATCAAAAAGAATTACATTTTTAATGGAAAAGTTTGAGAATATGGAACACTAAATTGGATACTCTTTACTTTTTTAGGGCTTCAAAGTCGACACATTTGAATACAGATTGCTGCGAGAAATCGATTTTCGCGAATCTAAAACACGGCGTGTACCTGGCGAAACTGAAACGGAGACTGATACCGAAAAGGAGGACAAAGCGGCACCAGTTAGCCCACCTCAGCTCCTCCAACGACTGCGCAATAGCAAACTACTGGAAGGCTCGGATGCTACATTCCAAGCAAAACTCAGTGGCAATCCTACGCCGAGGGTAGGTTAAAGGTTTTCTATTTTGTTTGGAGTTATTTTATATTTTTCAATTAGTAAGCGTTACTATTTTGGGTCATCAGTAGCATATTGTAAAATGTATGACATGGAATTGCCATTTCCAAATACAGTAGAAACTCGATTATCCGGACCTCAATCATCCGGATCCTCAATTATCCGGACGTGTGGAGCCAACATTTTTTTTTATATTTTTTATTTATTTTTGCAGAATTAGAAACTAGACGTTATTTTGATCATAAAAAG